>JADRCH010000053.1:9202018-9219146 GCA_019843965.1 Rhynchomys soricoides | reverse complement strand
TTCTGTGTGTCTGTGTGTGTGTCTGTGTGTATGCGTGTGTCTCTGTGTGTGTGTCTCTGTGTGTATGTGTCTCTGTGTGTCTCTGTGTGTGTGTGTCTCTGTGTGTCTCTGTGTGTCTGTGTGTGTGTCTCTGTGTATATGTGTATGCTCGTGTGTCTGTGTGTGTCTGTGTGCATGTGTGTGTCTCTGTGCATGTGTGTGTCTCTGTGTGTCTCTGTGTGTATGTGTCTCTGTGTGTGTGTGTCTCTGTGTGTGTGTGTCTCTGTGCATGTGTGTGTCTCTGTGCGTGTGTGTGTGTGTGTGTGTGTGTGTCCCTCCCTCATGGCCACCATGAAGCAAGCCATTCCTTCCTCCTCCATATACTTGTGCCACCATCTTGAGCCAAAGGAATGGGTCCAGCCAACCTTGGACTGAAAGATCTGAAATCTGAGCCCCAGTAAATCTTTTCTTTTATGTCAGGTACTTTGTCACAGTAACAAAAGACTGAGGTACATGGAAGACACAGCCCTGAACACATCTTATGGGACCACAAGCGAGTGCACTACACCTGGACTCAAGATCAAAGGCAAAGCCCGGATTCCCATGTAAAAGCTGAGTTCCATTCCTATCTACTGGCTAAATGTACCTCAATTCCCTTCCCTCATCCCCATAAGGCCAAGGTGGCTGGGCAAAGCAAGCAACTGGGTATCAGGAACTGTATCAGTCGGTTCACAACAGGCCCTTCACACAACAGCAGAGATCAGCAAGCATAAAAATGAAAACAGAGAACAAAGCGCACGGAACTCCCACAAAGGCACATGAAGAAGGACTCTCAGGTGCACTAGCACTCCAGGCCCAGGAACTGTGTGGAGCAGTTTCAGTGTCCTGCTGCACAGCTAACCTGAAATACTAGACCCTGTGTTCTTCATCCTACAAAATCGGCTGCACAACTCCCCAGTAAACTCAGGATGCCACACATCACCACAACCACAGGAGACAGGATTGGACAGTGTGACAGTAAGTTCAGTAAGTGAACGGTTTTGATTAGGTCACAAGATTTCTCACTAAATTAATTTTTATCAATGGGCCAGCAAGTTGGCTCAGTAGGTAAAGATGTTTACCCCCAAACCTGACAATTTGCCCAGGGATCTACATGATACAAGCAAAGAAAACACCACCAAAAGTTGTCCTTTGACCTCTATGTGTGTGCTATGACATGTATGAGAGACATACAAAATAAAAATAAATGTGATTTAAATTTTTTTCATCAGATAGCATAAGCACCATCACAGTGTCTAAAGTAACAGAAAGATGAGGGTAGGAAAAGCCACTGAGTGTTCTGCGGAGCCAAGATACTATCACCCATGCTCAGAAGTATCACAGGTCAGCTCTGGCCCTAAGTTGATTTCCACTTTCGAAAACAAACACAACAAACCACAAGTAGGGAGGTTTTACAACGCACACGGCTCCTGCAGACACATGAGCAATAAAAACCTGGAGCATATACCACCTCGACACGCTAACACTTTCTTACTGGACAATACGTTAGTTCACACAAAACACCAACTCTGACTAAACAATTGCCAAATAAAAGCAAAAGAAATAAAGACACTTCTAAAGGTTTGGGGGGGTTGTTTAGTTGTTTTAGAGATGGGTCTCACTATGTAGCCCTGGCTGACTTTGAACTCACAGAAATTCACTTTCAATTGCTCAGAGTAAAGGTGTGAACCATCACGCCCAGCCAATCTCCCCCCCACCCCCTTTTTCTTGTGTAGCCTTGGCTGTCCTAGAATTCACTCTGAAGACCAGGCTGGCCTCAAACTGAAGAGATCCACCTGCCTCTACCTTCGGAGTGCTGGGGTTAAAGGCGTGCGCCACCACTGCCCAACTAAAAGCCCATTCTTAATGCATGTGTGTATGTGTTTAGACACATCCATACACATACTGTGCACCAAAACAAACAAACAAACAAACAAAACAAAGACAAAAAAACAAAAAACACCCAAGCAAAAGACATTACAGAGCATAGTAAATACGTACTGATGTTTTATTTTGTTCAGGTTTTTTGAGGTTTGTTTCTTTGGAGACATTGTCTTACTAGGTAGACCAGGATGTTCTCCTGAGTGCTGAGACAATAGCATATATGCTACTATACCCATCCGAAAAGAAATGTATCTAATGAAAAGACATTTGCCCAAACAGACACACAGCCACAGTACATGAGAAGATGCTCAAAATCATTGTCACGGAGGCAAAATGCAAGCCAAATCACATCAACATGCCCGTCATACCCACCAGACTGGGTACAAAGGTTGGCTTCCTTTTTCCAGAAGGAACCAACTGTGGTACACCTCTACTGGAGGCATGAAACAGTGCTGTGCTATGAGAAGTGGCTTGGCGGACAGGGGACTGTCACGCGGTCTGGTATGTACCAAGAGGGAAGAGGGGTTAACTGTCACTCGACCAACACTGCTGTAGAAATGTCCACGGCAAAACTACTTATGACAACGCAAACATCGCTACACTCACTCTTCAAAACGGACTGAAGTCCTGAAACGTGGGTGGGCTTTGGAGTCATTGTACTCAGTGAAGGAAGCCGGATCCAAAAGTTCTAACTTACTAACTCAGAGACAGGAAGCAAACTGGTGGTCGTGAGTGCTGGGGAAGAATACGGCCACTGTGGTTGAGATGGAAGGAGAGAGAAGCAATGGCTGTGCAACCCTATACACCCACATGTCACTGATTCAGTGACTGGAAGAGTCCGATCAGTAAAGGAAAGCCTTGCAAGAGTGAGGGAACCTGAGTTCAATCCCCAGAACCCCATGTTTTAAAAAAAAGTGTTGGGCACAGGGGTATGTGCTGTGATTCCAGTGCTGAGGAGATGGAGACAGACAGAAAGCTGAGGGACTACTGGACAGTCAGTCGCGCGAGCCTGCCAGAGAAGTCCAGGCCAATTAGAAACCCTGTCTCAAAAAGCAACGTGGAAGGCCAGAGAACTGGCTCAGTGGTTAAGAGCACCTTCGACTCTTGAACAAGACTCAAGTTCAGTTCCCAGCACCCATGCTGGGTGGGGATCCAACACCCTCTTCTGGGCTGCTACAGGCACCTGTATATACTATTTAAAAATACAATCTTTAAGAACAAGGTGAAAAGTGCCCAAGGAATGAAACCGATGTCGCGGGAAATATTAAAAAAGAACCGGCAGGTTCCCGCACGTTCCCGCACACCTACTCTGGCCTCCTCACTCTTGTGTTTATACACATGTTCGTGCTCGTGAGCATTCACACACATATATAGACAAAGATCAATTTTGTAGAACACTATATGAAATGTTTGAATAAAAGATGAAATCGCCAGGCTTGGTGGCACATACCTTTAACCCCAGCACTCAGGAGTAAGAGGCAGGTGGATCTCTATGAGTTTGAGGCCAGCCTGGTCTACAAAGTTAAGAAGCAGTGAAAACATTACATAGGAAAGGAGAAGAGGAAGAAGATCAAAATGAATGTTTTGAAGAAAAAAAAAAAAAAAGTAAAAGGCTACACTCATTGCAACAGACTGAAAGTGACGGGCTCAGGACACTGCCAAGCAATCAGAATAACCTTGAAGATAAAGCCCGGTAACCAATATGACAGAGCAGACAGCAGATGCGGCACTCTGGAGAGGCCCGGCAGGGAAGAAGGGCTGAGGACATGACCATCAGATTTCTTCTACTGACGGTGTATGTAGCGTGAGGAGAAAAGAGGAAGTCTTCATGTCAATTCTTAACTTCACCTGTCCCTGGTCAGTCTAACTAGCCTCCGTGCCATAGCTCTGGGCAAAGCAAATGTGCCCAGGAGATCTAATTCCTGAGCTACACCTGGAAAACTAACAAGTCCCAAGCAGGGCCAGAAAACAAGGCCCCAGAGCCGCACTGCTGGCCTGGGAGAACAGACAGGTGAGGAAAACTGTGGGAATCCTCAAGACTTGGCCCAAGTTCACAAACCCAAACTGAGTTTCCCAATCAAAGACAAAGCAAGCCGCTGCACAGGGTTTCAGGTTTCCCTTTAGACACAGAGCATCGGGCGCCAACCAACACCAGGAGGGACGGGAAGAACCAGGGACTATTTACACAAACACAAACAAAAAGCCTTTCACCCTCAACCATTCACCCCGAAGGCTCTTGAAGAGCCACAGGAACCTGGTTCCACACAGCTCAGAGGCAGAAGAGCCAGGAGAACATGTGCTCTACATAAGCTGCCCACAGGCCACATTCGGGTGCAGCCAGGCCTCCCACCACAGGGTGCCACTCAGTGAGACACCACTCACCCTCATGGGCCTTTATAGAAAAAGGGTCTGACGTACTCATCAAAATAAAGTATCTCTAGTCTCTAAAAGCCTAGAGTAGCATCACCTTAATCAAGAAATTAAAGCTGAAGTGATGGTGTCACACGTCTGAGCCGTCGGGTTCCCTAAGCTCTGCATTCACGCTCTCAGGAGAACACATGAACAATAAAACATCCTCACACACTTTAGCCTACCTCACTACAACTGCCCAGCTAATTCTGTATTGCCAAACCAGGTGATGGCAAATAAAGCCCACTGACCGTCTTAGTTTTGTTTAAAATAGGGAACCAAGTACACCATCTACCAGGCACATTCCAGCAACAGCCCATGGGGTGCATGTGACAGGGTGAGTGATAAATGCAGCCCTACCCCTACGCAAAATTGTAAAACTACTTAAAACACTGAGAGGATTTTGCTGTTTGGGGTTTTTTGGGGGGGTGGGGGAGGGAGTCTTTGGTATTTTATTTTGTTTTGGGTTTGGTAATTCAATTGCAGGTTCTTGAGCATGAACTCTGTAGCCAAGAACTTTGTCAAAAGGTTGGACAGACCTGAGTCCTAAAGTCTGTATGGCAGCACTAAGGGCTCCATTAACATGTCCACCTTCTGCCTTGTGGCAGGTAAGGACCCCTAAAGGCTGTGGGATGGGACAGAGGCCTCACCGGCCAGTAATCAGTGATCACAGCGCACATCTGGCCAATCCTGGAGAGGTTCTAGGCGGTAAGAGCACAGAGGGAGGAAGGTGGATCATCCCCATCTTGGCCAGATGCCCTGTTGGGCCTACAGAAGCTCGGAACAGCTCTGACTACTGAAGAGCAACGCTTGCCCCCTGGGCTACAGCTCCAGGTCTGTCCTATGGCTTTGAGCAAAACAAGAGTGGTGCCTAGGACCAAACCCAAGTCTAGGAAAGTGTCCAGACCACTAGGAACAGAGCTTTCCACAGTCCAGTTGGGACTTAACACAAATGGAAAAGGAGGGAGGCTTGGGGAGCAGATAAAGGCATGCTGGGAAGGGGCCATCCATCACCTCAGAGCTACCTCAAGACCAGGATTATTAGGGGCTTGGCAAAATAATTTGTTTCCCTGGATTGTCTCTCACTATTACAAACCTAACTGAAAAGAAATTCCAATTAAGAAACCCTAAAAGATACCCTCTTCAATGGGAAAGAAGTCATGGAGGCAAGGCCATAGACAGACTCCTAAGACCTGGGACAGGCCCTGGGCCTTCTGCTGTTCCTCTCAAAAGCTCAGGAGTAACGACTACCACAAACCCCAGGGCCACGTGTACTCCCCAGGAACGTGGAACTGGGTGGGATGGAGCCGCTGCTGTCCTTCTCCTGTTGCCAAGGATCCTGGATTCCTATCCCAACCACATCAGCACAGAACTCAAGTTCAGGGGAGCCCAGAGTAAAGAGCCTCAGAGTGAGCTGCCTGCTGCCGACAACTGCCCCGGGGCATGACAGGGCACTGGGAAGCTGACCAGACTGTGACACCACGAGGACAATTTCCATTTCCTTTTTACTTTCCAGATGTTCCTCACAAAAGAAGCGCAGGAAAAATCATCTTGTGACTCTTTGTAAGGAGGTCGGAAATATAAGTGACTTCCCCTCCTGCTTCAAAGCTGTTTTGTGGGAGAGGCTGCGGTGGGAAGGGAAATGATTCAACAGACCCTCTTCCATATTGCACAGCCCTGCACTGCATCACAGGAGACTTAGCCCAAGCACAGGTAAAAAGATGTTGAAGGGTCAGGAAGGGCACTAAGAGCCAAGCCACGCTGTGGAGGAGTACCTAGGCTAACCTAATCATACGGCTTTGTCTTCCATACCCTGCAAGAAAGCGTGCCACAGATGGCTCCAGCCGGGACCCAGGAAGAGTCTCTGATGCAGCTGACCAGATTCACAGTACTTCCTATACCCAACTGCGCCTGTGTACCTTCGGTTGGGATGCTGCTGTCCAGAGGTGGCAGCTGCCCCACACACCCACTCTACACCCCAGCTTACCTCCCATGTCACGTGATGACATTGTTACCTACCAGACTAGGTTCCTGGGCCAAGTTACTTAACCCCTTCGTGCTCACTTAACTCCTATAAAGCAGGTGCACAGCAGTTCCTGTGACTACAAGGAATGATGCAAGTAGCACTCAGCCCAAGGACCCACAGGGAAGATGCTCAGGAAATACCAACTGCCACTCCCAGCCCTCCCCCCTAAGATTTTACTTACTTCTCAGAAACTTCATCAAGACATCTAATCTAGGTCATGCAGACGACTGAGACCAAACATAAGGACTCAGACCTCAGTAAAGTCAAAAGAAAGACCTTTTTAAACAACAACAAAGAATCTGTAAGGTGTTTGTGCACGCCTAGCGCCTTCAGAGGCCAGAAGAGGGCATCAGATCCCCTGGGACAGAAGCTCTACTTTCAAGCCACCATGTGGGTGCTGGAAATTGAATCTAGGTCCTCTGCTAGAGCAGCCAGTGTTTTTAATGCCAGGCTATCTCTCCAGGCCCATCCCTCACTTTCTAAAGCATAAGCGAAGAGGTCAAAGGGGACAGGGAACATAGCAACAGAAAGAACCATTAGGAGGTTACAAGCACATGAACCTTCAGTGAGGAGCCAAAGCAGCAGCCCTGACCTACACAACAGAACCCATGAAAAGCCCAAGGTATCGGCTTTCATCAACTCTGAGAGTTCTTTCAACAGCAGCAGTAAAGAAGCCCCGCTCTGCAGCAGACACAGTTGAACCCCTACAGAGAGTCGCCAAGCCCTCCTATCCTGTCAGAAACTCATGGAAATATTCAGAGCAGTTGGGTCACTCGAAACCCTCAGAAACCAGAGATCCCTACTGTGGCATGCACTTCATGGAAATGCTAGAAGATACAGCTAAGGAAACTGAGACTATAAAGGAGAAGGAGAGACGACTGCAGACATCCTTATAAAGCTAGAGATCGCCCTTGGTCAAAAGCTAGAGCCTGTGTATGCCCGTTGGGCCACAGACGCCAGGCCATGGAGGGAAATGGTGGCACGGTTGGGCCTCCAGACAGGGAATGCTCACTAAATGCCACTCTTCAGATCAGAACACCTGCTGCATGGGAACTCTCCTTTGAGACAAGATGTCTGTTCAAGTGTTCAGGGTTAGTGTAGCACTGTCCTCTCTGACTATGAGATGCAGAAATGAAGATACACAGGAGGTTGGAGAGAAGAGGGAAGGAAAAGTAGAAGCTATAACGCGACAAAGATAGGACTGGCCCAAGAGAGAGGGCAGTGTGCATACTAGGAGTTCTGTCCCCACGGGGAGGAAGGACGGCCTCCGAGAGGGTGTGGGTGGTGACACGGAGGCAGAAGAGTTAAGGTCAGCTAAAAACACCTCAAGTCTGGATTGCAAATAGAATCAAGGAATAAAAAATGCTCAGCAAAAGGTGAGTGAGAGAAGAGGGAAGGGGTAAGACATTCGGCAAGTTCCTGCCAACCTTCCTAGAAGCCTGCCTGCCCCAACTGCTCCAGAAAAGAGAGGCAACAGAAACGGCACTGAGATAATCCTCAGCCTCGCCTCTCCACTTTGCTCTCTTCAAGTCCTGAGACATCCAAAGGCTATCATCTTCTGTGGAGTCCCCTAAAGTGGCAGAGTAGCCGGGGCCTTCACCATACTGGGGAGCCTCAGTGAACACCCATGGAGTAGAAGCACTGCCCTTGCCAGCAGCTTCAGGTATGACGGAGAACCAGCTGACTACCACGCTGTCCTCCCCCTGTCCCCAAACTAACATCCCACCCCAGCCTTCACTGCGGCCTGCACAAGCCTCAGAGCAAATAAGTAAACAGTGGGGTGTGTGTGTGTGTGTGTGAAATGGCTCCGAAATTAAAAATCTAAGTTGTTGCTTAAAGGGGGGGTGTGAAGGCGAACACACTGCCGACGCCCAAATGACAGACAGCTCATGTCAGCTCCACAGCCAGTACAGGCCCTGGGCATGTTCTGGCAGGTCCCTGTGACAAGGCTGCCAGGTTAGCATCCTCTTTGCCACCTTAGTTCTCTGGTGACCTCGACAAAAATCCTAGCAAAGGCGGGTAAAAATCACAAAGGCGGCCAGAGCAGGCCCTGGGCCTCACAGCACAAACACTATTAATGTTTTCTGGGGTGAGATGTATTTCAAGACAAATTTGTATTTCTCTGCTTCCAGGTGCATACGCTGGAGTACAGAAGAGGAGCTCTACACCTGAATCTTTAAGGAGCATCAAATGCTTGGGAGAGAAGTACATCAGCACTATACTCTGCATCCAGGGATCCTGACTCCTCTGCAACTGGGCAAGCCCTCACAGGACCCCACACACAGTGAACCTAGAGTCCTATGGGGCACCTGGAGTGGCACAGGACTCTCTGGGTCCCTGTTCAGTGAGGCTACGTGGAGCTCAGTGGGTGCAAACACTTGGATTGTAGCTGCAGGCGGAGGAATATCAGGTGCATCTCTACGCCCTGAGGGCTCAACTCCTACACTTAAATCCCTCCCACTGGAACAGCCGGCTCCAGTTTCACCGAGCCAGCGAGCCAGCCAGCGTGAGAACAGATCCTGCTCCTCAGTCCTCAGCACCTTGCACGGAAGGAAGGACTCCGCATCCCAGCACTGCCCACCTTTGGTAAGTGCTTACAATTTCTTCAAGTTTTCTTTCAAAACTACTCTATAGCGTGTCTTGAGGAATCTGTCTGGGTAAATTGTTTGCTGCTGTCTGCTCTTTCCTGCTCTCTCTCTCTTCCCTAAGGATTACTCAGAACCCGGCAGGTGCATCTTGGGGATGCAGACCACAATTACAGAACTCCTAGTGGGGCTGATACATTATTCCAAGAATCTGAGCAAACTTATTTAGGAATCAAGCCTTCCTTTCTGCTATAAAATTTATTTTAAAAACAAAAGAGGAATTTATAGTATTGCTTAATTGCTCCCTACTTTTCAAAGAAATTACAATCAATTTCGACATAAAAGAGGCAAAACTCACTTATGTATATAGAGATACAACTACACAACTAACTGCCTGGTTTCATTTCTAGTTTAATATCTAAAACTTTTCAAGTTTAAAATAACTGCTGCATTGACAAAACCTTTTAAAAACAAGAAACCAATGAAGTTTAAGTTTTTGTTTGGCTGTTAAGATTATACATGGGGGGGGGGAGCATAAATCTGTATGAACGTAATTACTGACCGAATAATCGGCCAAATCTGACCAAATGGGATTTTGCTGAAGCAGAAACGCCTCCGTCTGTTAGCCTGGTGTTTGCTGAGCATTAGCAAAGGCTCTCTGATCTCTTAAACTTCTGTGTTAAAGAAACAGGAGGCAAGGTGAGCTCTGGTGCAGCGCCTGCCCAGTCAGGAAGCTGTGTGCATACTGCGAGCCAGCACAACAGAGCTCATTTGTTTTCTGGATCCTTTCTTCCAAACACACTCTAGAAAACTGCTTTCTTCTAAGTTATGGCCGTCCGAGGTTCACCTTCATCTTAAAGAACAGAAAGTTTGGGAGGGAGTGGCGGCCAGTGACTGCAAAAGCTCAAATAAAGTAAAACTCACAAATCTTGTTCTTGCGACACCCTAGTGGGCAGGCGACAGTGGTGTGCCCTGGAGTGGTGCAATAACACCACATCACAGTGCTGTAATTATAACATGCCCTTCAGGACGTTCCACCTGCAAGGCTGTGCCAGACAGCTGGACACCACCAGGAGGAATATCACTGTCTGGATTTGCAGGTCAGTTCACAGGACAAACACAGCTGCCCAGCCCATCACAGCGCTGTCCTATAAAGCAAAGCTGTAATTACCGCCATTGTGTCCTATCAGAGTTCTTTAAATTATTCTTTCTCTTGTCTGATTTCTAAATGCAGGCCCCTTAAGAAACTTTTAAAACATGCCGGACACTCACTGTTGCCTTGACACCAGCAGCTCCATTACATGGCCACACTCAGGGACTGCTGAAGTTTAGTGCTCTGAAGACAAACAGAACCCTGTGGCCAATCGAAACTACACAGTGCTCACTGTGTGTGGGCAGGTATCCCGGATGGCACACTGTGGGCAGGAGGAAGGTGCTCTCAGGCCAGGGCCCTTTCCGAATGTAAAGTCAAGTAGTTGAATATAAGAGATATTGAAGTCTCAAGTCATATAGCTGATGTATATCAGCAAAAAAAAAAAAAAAAAAATTGGGACACATCTTACAGATCTTAAGCTGGGTACTGTACGTGATTTTAGGTCATCGAACTATTGTACATAGTGTATGCCGCATTGCAAGATGATTCAGAGAAGGAAGCCTGGGGCCAAGGTGGTCTGGGGAGGCACGTTTGAGAACAGGACTTCCCCAAGGAAGACAGAGAACAGCTCTCTACCAAAAACCCTTGACCCAGGCTGGGTGTCTGTGGGAAGACACCCTCATGGGAAGACACTTCCCAGGACCATTCTATGGGAAATAGACAGGATGAGGGCATGGTGCCAGGTAAAATTCCTCTGGGATTGTTCCAGCATCGAACATGCTAACACTACAGTTCTCAGACAGCCATAGCTCCACATGCAGCCTTCCAGGGATGTGTTCCCAAAGTAGTAACAGGCCCACCCCAGAAGGGAAAGCCACACACCCTTCTAAGCTTTTAGGAAAGGCTTCGCCTTTGAGTACAAATCCAAACTCACTGTAAACAGTCAAAGTTCTTGGCTCTCCTGTTTTGGCAACAATGTGCGCTTTGGGGACTATTTAACACCAGCAGCTGCCAGACAGTACAAAGTCCAGCAGGTATAAACTGACCAAACAGGACTTATTGTAAGCCTCTGTGCCCACAGACATATGTGCCTGGCTGTGGTCATGGCTGTGGGTTAATTTCTTCATAGTCATAAACTTCTCTTGGTCAGGACAGAGAACTCACAGGCTGACATCATCACTCAAAAGCTTACAAAAGCATCAATTTTATCCCACTTACTTCTCTAACACCGTAGTTTTATAGATGAGTTACGCCCGCCTCGCACCTGCCTCCAAGCAGTGAGCTCTCTGCTTTAATTAGCAATTGTGAAATCCCGAGGGGTCAGTTTATCCAAAGTTACTGAACCGATTACAGCTGAGCCTGTTTCTATAGCCATTCCCTTTCAGTTTTAATAAACCTCGGCAAACAGTCTCACTCTAGAAGTCTTGCACAAGGGCCACCCTGCTCACTGTACTGGGGATCAGCAGCCAAAAATTAAAAAAGCAAAGACGGAAACCAAAACTTCAGGTAGCATCACTCACACACACACACACACACACTCACTCTCACACACACACACACTCAGTAATATTTTCTCAGTTATTCTTTAGAACAACACATTGTGATTTGTTAACTACCTGTCTCTAGTAAGACAAGAAAACCTTAGCATGACAATGTACTTATCTAACCGCTATGGATGTTCAATAGTTAACAAACGTGGTAGGCTTCCTTCTGCCCGAAACCATCAGTAACATTTACAACGGGTGCTTCTCTGAAGGCCCATCATTATTTCCTTACGTCCGGGGGCTCTTCTAGCTTGTCCAGTGCACACGGGGTACTGTCCCATGTCTATCCCCAGGAACTGGGAAGCAGCTCACCCTCGACAAATGTTTGCCACTGTCATCATTCTGATCACCATGCTCCCAGCTAGTGATGAAATCATCTCTCTCAGATCCATGCCATGACATATCCTATACAGCCATGGGAACCTGACTTGGAGAGGTTCTCACGCCTTCAGAATCAAGAGTGTAATGAGCATGCCAGCACAGGTCCCACTGACTTATCGAGCTGCCCTCATCAGCTAGTCAGACAAGGAAGCTTCTCAGGTTCCTGACACAGGCAGGGAAAATGCACTCCAGGTCTAAGCTGGGCCACAGAGGCTCCTTGCATTTTTCCTTTTAATAAGAAGGAAAGAAAAGTCACAAGGCTATTTATTACTAAGTGTTAATATGATCAGCTTTGACATAGGACTTCTGTGTTCACTTTAGCTTCTGCAGCAAAAGTGCAGTCCAGGCAGGACCTGCTTTGACAGCTCAGTCTCCCATATGCCTCCCTCCAAAAGCGCCTAGCATCCCAGCTTCCTCCCCGGCATGGGAGCACCTGGCATTCTCCCTAAAACCAGGGCTTCACTCGCCGGCTGCGCGGCTGCGGCTGCGCAGACTCTCACAGGGAACTACTTTCAGGGTCAGCTGAGCCACTGCTCTCCCAAACAACTACTTAAGGGCCCTAAACTTGGCCGGGCAGTGGTGGGCGCTCGCCTTTAATCCCAGCACTTGGGAG
Organism: Rhynchomys soricoides; assembly: GCA_019843965.1. NCBI lineage: Eukaryota > Metazoa > Chordata > Mammalia > Rodentia > Muridae > Rhynchomys > Rhynchomys soricoides. Next base: position 9,206,593 of record JADRCH010000053.1, on the reverse strand, counting down.
GCAGAGACAGGTAGATTTCTGAGTTCGAGGCCAGCCTGGTCTACTGAGTGAGTTCCAGGACAGCCAGGGCTACACAGAAAAACCCTGTCTAAAAAAAAAAAAAAAAAAAAAAAAAAAAAAAAAAAGCCCTAAACTCTGATGGTAAGGTAGCTGAAGAAGGGCACTTTCACTCTTTGTGGGCTGCTGCTTGTTTTAAGAAAAAAGTCTTGCTAAGTAGCACAGGAAGGCTTTGAACTTGAGACCCCGAGACCCTCTGCCTGAGTCTACCCTAAGTGATGGAACTGTTGGTACCACAGTGCCAGATATAGTTTTCTTTTGTATTTTATATATAATATATCTATTAATAATATACATTATTAATAGATATATTGTATTTTATAATATAATATATATTTTATATTATTATATAGTTTAATATATATAATACGCATAAATTAATTAGAAAACAGGTAAAACCTGATAGGATCCTCAGAAATATGAAGCATATAAGTGGAAATAAAGAGCCTGTCCCTGTAGCTAGCCGCTCCTCCCTGTAGCTAGCCGCTCCTCCCCACTGCCCACTATACACACGCACACTGGCAACAGGGGAGACAGACAAGAGGGAGGTCTTAAGACTTTAGTTCTGTTTCCAAAGGTTTACAGAAGAGGGTGCGTGCAGGTTTAGAGGCCACGGCTTACATGGTTTTTACAAGCTCAGTTTTTGTAGCTGAAAACACTTCTCTTAAATAATTTCCAATGAATGTTATTTTTTAGTGTTTAAAACACTAAGTAGGAAACCTTTCCCCTTTTCATATCCTACACAAATCAAGGAGCCTGGCCTCAACCTTCACTCTGTACCCAAAGTCCACCCAGAGTCACCCAGATGTCCAGAGAGGCAGCTTCCCTAAGTGCTCAGCTTTGGGTTAGGAAGCACACTATAAGCTCTGGGTACATGGGGCGCCTGGGGCAGGATGGCTTCCTCCCTCTACGGCTGCTCTGGTCTCTTGAGAAGGTTTATGTATCCAGGGAAGGAAAGGGCAAATCTATGAGTTATTCTCAAACACTAATGTGTGGCAAGACAGGAAAGCCATTCAGGGACTCGACAATCATCCTAACAGCACCGCAAACTGAGTTGACCTAAATATAGCAGTCACATTTGTGCTGAGCCAACATAAATGCTACTTACCAAGGCTAAGGGTGTGTAGTTCAGTGGTAGAGCATTTTCCCAGTGATGAAGCTACGGACCGGAGCACCCCACCACCACCCCCCCAAAAGTACAATACTTGCTGATAAAATCGGCTTTTGTGGTTTTAGAAGCCGTAGAGTAAGTCCTATGTCTTAAATATTTTTAATTTTAAATATTCACACACAATATAGCAGCATAGCTAAACAGGGCCTCGGAGCACTCAGCTAAACAAGCACATTCACTAAATGGCTGCTCCCATAGAGCACGCAGAGGGGAGGCCCTGGTTACAAAATCCTATCAGAAACCCCAAACAAATGGACCCAGGGGAAGTCCAGATTGCAGGATACAGATCCCCAAAACTTAAAGAATCACCTTTAACACCAAGCTCTCTTGGTCCCCAGACAATTCTTACGGGTCAGACTCAAAAAAAAAAATACCACAGAATGCTGGCAGTCAGGAGAACAGACTATTAGGGATGCAGGTGTCACCTGCTTTCTAAAGAAACTAGGCTCCTAGTCTGTCTTTAGTGTGACAGTGTAGACACTGACCCTCTAACCCTGTACCTGACACCAGTCTCTGTCTACCTTCACAGCTGTAGGTGCCAGACGGAAGGTACTTCCCTTGTTAGGCTCCCAGCACATGGAGCCCGCTTCAAATACAGTACTCACTCACCTCCTTCAAAGCCACCACATCCTGGTCAAAGAGGAGGCAGCAGTGACCACACACTGAGCAGACCAGAGTCCAAACACAAAGGATAATGAGTCTCCTAAAGGAACGGAAACCAAAAAAGCCACACTATATCCCACGGCCCCCAGGAAAGCCCTTCAAGTACAAGTGCTTCCAGTGTCCTTTTACATGCAATGAAAAGTCACATCTTTTCAACCACATGAAGTATGGTCTCTGTAAAAACTCCATTACTTTAGTGTCAGAGCAAGATCGTATTCCCAAGTGTCCCAAATCTGGCTCGCTGGACCCTAAGCAGACCCACCAGCCAGAGTCCACCTCAAAGGCAGCCACTTCCAAGTCTCTCCTAAATGGACTCTCCAGCTTTGATACAAAGTCTCAACAGGGCTCTGCAAAGGAGGATGCCAAAGAGAACCTAGAAACGCAGGCTCGGGGAGCCCACAAGGGTCCCCAGAAACCAGCCCTACAGAAAGAACCAACACCAGAAGCCGTTCTCAGCACCCAGCCTTGCCTGGACAGGGGGGCTAGGCCCTCAGCATTTGTTCCCGTTGGGGAGCACAGACTCAGGGGGCCAGAAGACACAGCGGCTCCTGAAATACTGGCATTAACCAACTCTGCCACCAAAGCCACCTCATTCCATGCCAAGTCTGCATTCCATACTCCTGGTTATCCCTGGAAAGCTGGCTCCCCATTCCTCCCTCCTGAGTTTCCACATAAAATCCCATCTACAAAGGGGTTTGGTGCCATCTCCCCCTACATGCATCCTGCAATCCCGGAGTACCCCCATCCCTTCTACACAGAGCATGGGCTGACGGCCATCTATTCCCCCTACCTCCTGACCGGGAACACGCCCGAGTGTGAGACCACTCTGCTGTCTGTCTATGGGGCCCAAGACCAAAGACACTTCCTGCCTCATCCTGGGCCGATCCCCAAGCATCTGAACCCCTCTCCCTCAACGTACGACCACTACCGATTTTTCCAGCACTACCACTGTGACCTGCCAACCCCATACGGGTTTTACAGACCAGAGTCTGCATTTCCCTCCTACAGTCTTAGGCTCCCATCTGTCACCGGCATCACACAAGGTCAGAGCTCGCGCTCGCTTGAAGATGCAGCCCTGGCGTACCCAGCCTCAAGTCCCTCAGAGTTAAACCTTGAGAAGGAAAGTCCAGTTCCTGAGGCAAAAGATCCTTCCAAAGATGGGCAAAGGGATGCAGAAGAGGCAAAAATGAGCCCCCGAGCAGGGAGCGCTGCCACGGGCTCCCCGGGAAGGCCAAGCCCCACCAACTTCACCCAAACAAGCCAAGCATTCGAAGGCCTGTGTGACCTCTCAAACAAAGCGGCCTCCTCAGGAACCCTGGAGAGACTCCAGCAACCTGAGCAGAGCCCCACTGCCTTCAAACCTGTCCAGAGGGGCTCAGAAAGTCCTCACTCTCAACCTCCAACAAACAGAACAGAGTCTCCAAAAAGGTAAGAAAATTTCTTTTTCAAAGTCTCCAATGTAGTTTTGTTCAACACCAAGTTCGAGCTTGCCCAGAATGTTTTATATGATCATTTTCCTAAGATTTCTCTTCATTTCTTCTAGCCTTCAGGCCATGAACAGTGACCCTACAGCCCAGACAGGGAGCAGTACCTCTTTCATCACAGAGGCCTCACCCTCCAGCCCAGAGGACCACTCCAGAACAGGCCCCCTCAATCTCTCCAAGAAGCTGGAGACAAACCCTGCAGCCGCTTATGGACCCATGTACGCAAGCAATGCCCAGGCAGACACTCTGGGCTTCTCAGGGCTGCAGGACCTGCCACTCAATCTGTCCGTAAAGGATCCCTGTAATGCCTGGGCTCCGAGGCCTGCCCTCCCGGGTCCACCACAAGGTGCAGAACCTGCTGCGGCTCCAAAGACTGAGACAAAAGGTTCTGAAGATAGGGCAAGCCCTGTGGAGACACAGCAAGACAAGGCCCACAGCAGGACAAGCCCAGATGTGCACACAGTAGACAGTAGTGATGAACAGAAGCAGACGGCAGCTGTAGCCCTCTGTCAGCTGGCAGCCTACAGCCCAGGGAATGTCCGAGTGGGCGATGAGGAAAGCACAGCCCAGGAGCCCACCTGTCAGGATGTGCCCACCCGCAGTTCTACAGAGAACCAGGAGGCTCAGTGTGACCTCAGACCCAAAGGACAAAAGAGGATAAGTCAAAGGGATGCAGGAAAATCCCAGCAAGGAACTAAAAAGCCAAAGCTGAATGACACCGTACCAAGAGTGCTCACTCTACGCAGAAGAACCCGGGTATCCTAAGGCCTCGGTGCACTCAGTGCCGTGGTTAAAGAGATGCTTCCACACTGTGTTCCAGGCAGCGTCCTCGCTTCTGTGCTTTTTGGAGGAGGAGCCATCTTGCCATGCTGCTCACGCTGGCATTGAACTTGTGATCATCCTGCCTCGGCCTCCAGTATTCCCACAGTTTACCTTCACTTTTTATCAAGTCAGTTTTTATAAATACCATTTTTCTTTTCTTCTCAAAAAGGACAAAAGGCTGTAATCTTGCTCAGTTTTTTTGTAAACAGTAAGATAAATATTAAAAGGTGTTTCTACTTTCGGTTGTAAAAAAACCCATCTGAGTGGCTTATGCTCTCCAAGACTGATGACCTGAACTGGGACTCCCTGTGTGTGACACAGCAGGGAATAGACAGAACTAGCTCAGCACTGTGGGTAGACTCACAGAACTAGCTCAGC
>JADRCH010000053.1:9183612-9202008 GCA_019843965.1 Rhynchomys soricoides | reverse complement strand
ACAGAACTAGCTCAGCACTGTGGGTAGACTCACAGAACTAGCTCAGCACTGTGGGTAGACTCACAGAAAAGCCCTTCCACGAGTACTATTTCAGGACTAAAATTTCTACCGTGTTACTGTTTACCTATTAAATACAGTTATGTGTTCGGATGCCACAAACATCTTCAGTTTAAGCACCAACGTAAGTGTTGTGACTGTTTCTGACTGAACCGTCCACAGACATCTAGAGGCTGACCGTACCAGCCACTTCTTCCCATCAGGGAAGTGCACTGCTGGCAAAGGTACGATCACCGTATTCTAGCTGCTTATGATGTCACCAAGGCCCACGTTCCACTCCCTAAAATGATGTACATGTGAATTTTCCAATAAACTCAAGTGTGAACTTTGAGTACACATAAAGCAAAGATCAACATAAGCTCTATGGTATTCTTTAGCGTGTCCTGCCTTAGTATTCAGCAAGAAAGAGCTGAGGCAGCAAGGAAACTAAGAAAGTGCTTCCGGGACTGGTAAATAAAATAGTAGCCACAGAGTCCAGGCGTGCAGGAAGCCTCACCCCTGGGCTTCTCAGAGTCTCAGGGTGCCTGGAGGACAAGATCAGGAGCCCTGGCAACGACTGCAGCATGGGAAGAGCCCCACCCCTCATTCCCCAACAGCCCTACTACTACTGGACAGAGGCGGCCTTTCGCCCCACACGCTAGAACCACATGTAGACACTGAGCGCAGGAATTCATGGCTCCTCTTTGAGAAATCCTTTTGCTCAGCTAACAATTCCCAGCTCCCAGCTCGCCCCAACAGAGGATGCCCAGAGAAGCTGACCGATATTCTTTCTACCTTCAGATGATGTTAGAAATAGAGAAACACTTTGCAACTGATTAGATGCACATAAACTTCAAATACCAACATAAAAGAGGGGTGTGGGGTCTCTCCCAACAGTTGTGGAATACATAAGTCAGCGCTGCAAACCAATTCTAACAGTGCGGGTTCCCCACTCATGGAGGCAGGGAACACCTCTGTTAAACCTGGTGAGACAGGAGCAGCCCCTCCATCCAAGGAGCTAGCAAAGGCCTTTAGGTGCATCCAAACCACCACATACATTAACCCAAACTTACTCTCTTATGATAAAAAACCAACAAACACAATTATCTTACTTTCTAGCCTGACTCTTTTTTTATGTTTGTCAAACATACACCAATACGTTTGGCAAACAACAAAAGCAGGATCCCTCCTGCTCCCCAACAAGTGAAGGTCTGAAGGAGAGGAATGATGACCCCAACACTATGGCCCATGCTCATGACCCAAAGCCTGGCACTTACAAAGTCCCCCTGGCACGCCCGACCCACATAAGAGCTCAGCCCTCACTCAGGCCCCGAGACTCTGAAGAAGAATGATGGACAGCTCACCCACTGCCTCTATCACCTTAAATGGCAAACAAGAAGAGCCTAGCCAGCTGCCACCTATGCCTGGGTGAAGCATGAGAAACTACTCTACCAAACAGGAGGTGTGCTCAGCCTGCAGGAAACTGGTCTGTACATTAGTACTGTGGGCCTCAGATTAGAGACCTACCAGGGAAAAATACCATCCTCCATGGGCAGCTGCTCCAAGGGTAACTTTCAACAACAGCATATTCACGGCAACGAGAGCAGGCATTCTACCTGCCTATAAAACAAAAGGAATCTCTACAACTACATTAAAAAAAATAATAAAAAAATAAAAAAAACACCCCACTAGGGTCTTGTTTCCCAAATACTACCTCTCTACATTCACATCCCACACAGAACACAATACAACACAAGCTTTCAAGATGAGTTAAACAGAACCTCCACATGACCTAGCAGGAATCCTAGCGTCAGACACACTACATGGACCTAAAGCAAAGAGACATTCTGGCCTCCTCTCCACAGCAGTCAGCTAATGGGATCGTGGGGAGAGTGAACACACTGCAGCATCACTTACAAAAGCAGGGCATTCTCACACATGCTACACTACGAGGGTCTTGAGATCATTATACTCTATGAAATGGACCAGCCAAGAATGGCAAAATATTGTACACGCTCTGTACTTACATGAAGACCCATGAATGGAGAAAAACACAGGACTAGGAAGTGGACTGGCGTGAAGTGGTGTGGGAAGCAGGCTACGTGGAGCAACAGATGATTCAGAGCCAGATGCACGAGATGGTTGCCCAGTAGCATGAACGGAATTAACGCCACTGAGCAGAATGCCTGGAAATGGCGACAACAAATTTCTGTTCTGTACATTTTCAACATGAGGGATTTTTTAAAATGAAAATGTAATATACCAAAATCCACTGAATTACACTTTATATGATCAAACTGTAAGGTAGGCAAGCTATGTCTCAAATTATATTTTAAGACAAAAACCAAAAACCCTTTCTAGACAATCCCAAGAGTGGTGAGCTATGATGTGCCCTGTCCCCATACCACCTTTTACAGGGCAGGAAAGGACAGACAGACACAAAACACAGACACTCCCTCGAAGAAAAAAAGGACAGGCGGACAATTCACCCAGCAGCAAAGTCAAAGACGCCACAACATAGTCTCCATTTTCTTACAAACTTGGGTGTCTGGCACAAATGTTAAAAGTAAACAGTGCAGCTCTGGGAACTGGTCAACACGGCCCTGCCCAAGGACCTGTTCGCCTGGGACCTGAAATGCCAGACATCCCACACGTGTCATCAGAGCCAGTGGAGATCTCCAACCTTGGCGTCTCCTCTCCTCGTCTCTCTCCCAAGCATGCTCCTAACAAATCGGTTCTATATTCAATTCTATTGGCATTTGCTACTTAAGAGAACCCAGCAAGGTGCCATAACCCCATCCGAGTGTTCCTTGTTGAGTGATGTCATGCAGTGAGGCGAACAGGAGTTCTGGGCTGAAGTGCTAAGCTGGCCAAAACTGATAGAATCAACCTTTGCAGAACTCTGGATACTGATCAAACATTTACGAGAAGCAGAGGAATGCCAGAGGAAGGAAGCTACTTAGTTTCAGGCTCACAGATACTCTATCTTATCATGTCTGATGAGGAGATACAGGACAGATTGTAGTCCCTGAGACAGTGGACACGATGGGCTCGGTCATCCTAAGAGCAACTGCCTGGTTTGTGGAAGGGGGATTTCTTCAGGAGCTGCCTATTACAATACCCAAAATATTCTGTTTCAACAAAAACAAAAAACTGTAAGGCAGGAAAAGAACAGGAAAGTGTAACGCAAACACAGGAGAAAAGAACTCTGAAGCAGCCCAGACCCACGAACTTACCAAAGACTTTTTTAATGCTCAAAGGAAACAGAAGACCGTATCTGAACAAACTCAAAATGTCAACAGAGACAGAGTTCTAAAATTGAAAAGGTCAATAGTTGAAATGCAGGTTCTCTAGAGGGGTGTGATGACTGTCAACTTGACAGGGTCCGTACTTACTTAGGACACAAGTCTCTGGGTGTGTCTATGAGGGAGTCTCCAGACTGTGTTGACTAAGATAGGAACCCATCCTAAATGTGGGATACACAATTCCATAAAAGGGAAAAGTGAGCTAAGCACCAACATCTTTCTCTGCTTCCTAACTGGGGACGCCACTCGGCCAGCCGCCTCGTACTCCTGCTGGCAGTGCCTTCCCCACCAAGATGCACGCGCCCAGTGAAACCCTTCCTTCTTTTAACTACTTCTGTAGGGTGTCTGGTCACAGGTCTAAGGAAAGGGGCTTACAGTCAGATCTGCACAAGTAAAGGGCAAAATCACTGAACATAGAAACTGAAACCACCCAGTATGAGGAACAGGGACAAAAATAATAAAGGAAAATGAACAGAACCTAAGAGAGCAGAGGGACAGAATGGAGCACAGCTACATATCTAAATTCAGATCCCAGAGTAAGACAGAGAATGTGGCAGGCGGGATGTTTAAGGGAGTGAAGGCCATCACAAGTGAAACACATCACAAGTGGAGGAAAGATAGGAATCTACACCCCCAAGAGGCTCACAACACACAAGGCACTAAATCCTCTACTGAGCAAAAACAGCAGAAAGGAGATAAAGGGTTTTAACCAAGCATCCAAAGAGATAAAAATGTTTAATTTTAAAACATAAAACTGGGGATCAGGTAATCAAATACAAAATTAGAACACAGGTATACACTCTATCAGAATATTAACACTGGCCGGGCAGTGGTGGCGCACGCCTTTAATCCCAGCACTTGGGAGGCAGAGGCAGGCGGATTTCTGAGTTCGAGGCCAGCCAGGGCTACATAGTGAGTTCCAGGACAGCCAGGGCTACATAGAGAAACCCTGTCTCGAAAAACCAAAAAAAAAAATTAAAAAAGAATATTAACACTAATCAAATATAACCACAGAGAAAATATAGCCAAAACCCTAGACAAGCCTTCCCAGGCTAATCATGATGCCCTATGGAATACTCACAGTGCTCACACAGGGTTCAAAGAGCAACCCTGTCCCCAAAGAAACAAAAGAACTAAAACCAGGACCAAACAAGCATCTGGGTCACCTGAAATAAAGGGCAATAACCCTTTGATAATGGCCCAAGTCCTTATCCGCCAAAGCAAAGACCAAAATACAAACCGAGGCATAATATGTGGGGAAATGGGTATGCAAACATTCCAATGTGTATACATGAAGATAACCCAGAACGCTCTAGAAGACGCCCAAGCTGCTCCTTCCAGAGACTCAGCCCAATAACCTAGTTGGCTGTCTGTACAGCTGTGGTAAAGCTGACCCGACTTCCCCAAAGTCACTTCCTCCCGGACTTCAGCATGCGCGGAGGAAGCTTCCGGCGTCCTCTGGGACCAAACCCGAACGTCCTGGCTTCACCACGCCCGCCCCTACACTTTATCCTCTTCTAGACCACATTTACCCAGGCTTCTCACCACAGAGGTGTGCTTCCCTTTTCTTTCCTTTAAGAGACAGGGTCTCTGAAAAAGTTTGAGGCTGACTTCAAACTCACTGTAACCAAAAACAGCCTCGAATCCCCAGCTCTCCTGCCTCTGCTTTCCAAAGGTTGGGGTTGTAGGGTTTTGGGGTTTTTGTTTTTTTTTTTTTTTTTTTGCTTTCTGTCAATTTAGCAAAAATTGGTATACAGTGGCTATGAAATGAAGCAAGTGTTCAGCTGGGTACCTTAAGCAAATAAGACCACTCTCAGAGGAGTGGTGTGAGGTCTAAAGCAAAAACATAAAACCATCCTTAAGATGCTCGGGGTTAGTGTTACATCTTCACACAAGTTCCAGAGTCCCTGTCACCCTTGTCACGACACAGTACAGCATGCCCTGGCACAAAAAGAAGCTTCAGTGGGGTTCAGTTCATGGGGGCAGTGCAAGGCAGGAGGACAACTCCCAACAGAATCCACATCACGTCTCACAGCTTTAAAGGGCAGCTGGACACTTCTCACTTAAGACACCAACAACTCCCTTCTCCTCACTCCAGCTGGTGGATCAATGATGTCTGAGGTCCTGAAATATGGATCAGCTATATTTCATGCAAGCTAGTCCCACAGAAGAAAAGCAAAGAGAAGCAGAACTAGAACTAGTACAGGCCTCACAGCACAGCCAAGCTGTGGTTCTCATTAACTAGGTGTCCAGAGCTGAGCTATCTGCAAAGACCTGCTGACCTCAGGGAAGGGCTAAGCCAACACATGGGCCTTATTGTTCTAGGAAGCCCTCCCAGTTCCCCCAAAGGCTACGTCCAGTCCTTCCCGCACAAGGCACTTCGACTTTGCCACACCTGCTGAAATTCCTAACAAAGGAGGCAGGCCTAGCTATAAAAACAGCCACCTTCTAGCAAGGCCTTGGTGCGGTTTCAGACTTCCTCCTTGGTCATTGGGACACACAAACCAAGCCATGGGAGGTGACAGATGGATGGTAATTACTTTTTTAAAAGAGGGAAAACAAGACTAAATACTGATGGGGATGTGAGGAAAGCAGGGCCTCACACAGGGCGGCCATGTTACAAGAGTCTGGTCTTGGGGGATGTCTCTGACTCTTCTGCCTGTGCGTGGGACTCTTCTCCTACTGGGTTGCCACATCTAGCCATGATGTGCGGGTTTGGGCCCAGTCTTATTATATCGTATGAGGCTACGTTCGGTGGGTGTCCCTGGGAGGCCTGATCTTTCTTTCCCTCTTTTCTTTCTTTCTTTCTCTATTTTCTTTTTCCTTTAAGGGAAACAGGGGGGGGGGGCGCGGGGGGGGGGGGGGGTAGGAAGAGTGACTGGGAAGAGTGGAGGGAGGGAGGGAGGGAAAACTACGGATGTAACGTATGAGGGAAGAATAAAAGCTTAAAATAAAATTTAAAAAAATAAAAGAGTCTGATCCATCATTTCCACTCCCAGATCTACATTCAAGACAAATGGTAACACATATCTATGAAGAAACTCGTAAGCCGGGCAGAGGTGGCGCACGCCTTTAATCCCAGTACTTGGGAGGCAGAGGCAGGCAGATTTCTGGAGGCCAGCCTGGTCTACAGAGTGAGTTCCAGGACAGCCAGGGCTACACAGAGAAACCCTGTTTCGAAAAACAAAAGAGAGAGAGAAAGAGAAGAAACTCATAAACAAAGGTTCATTGCAGCATTACCCAAAAAGTCAAAAGGTAGAAGCAACCACAACGGTTACGCCAACGGATAAGACTAAGCCAGACGCAGGGCTTCCTTCCACGTGGTGGGATCCCCGGATAAGACTAAGCCAGACGCAGTGCTTCCTTCCACGTGGTGGGATCCCAGCAGCAGCAAAGGAACGGAACACCACAGAGTGACCATCAGAAAATCACACAAAGTCCAGACACAAGAGAACAAACACCATTCTGTTTAATGAACTGTCTGAAAGAGGCAAAACAGAACGGCAACCAGGGCTGGGAGCAGGGTAGGAGTGGCTGCTCGGTAGTGCAGAATTTCAGCCTGAGGCAAAGAAAATGTTCTCAAGTTGAATTACCCGATGTTGCACAGCTCAATAGGTCAGAGACCACCACAAACTGCAAGTGGGTAGACTATATAGTATGTAAATTCATGCAATGAAACGTTTGTAAAAGCAGAATGGCCAAATAGAATGCTGTTCTAGAAGTCCCTTGTGTCCCTGTGCCCAGTACTGACAGACACTACAGCTGGGCTCAGGGAGATGCAACCACCAGATTCTAGACCAGCGGTTCTCAACCTGTGGGCTGTGATTTCTCTGGGGGTTGAACAGCCCTTTCACAGGGGCTGCATATCAGATATCCTGCATATCAGACACTTAGTAGCAAAATCATAGTTTTGAAGGAGGAACAAAATTATTTCATGGCAGGGGGTTACCAGAACATGAGTTATACTAAAGTTAGGCAGCATTGGGAAGGTTGAGAACCACTGCTCTAGACAAAGCCACACCCTGCACAATCTCTGTAGCACATTCTGTCCCTTACAGTCCTTTTCCTGCCACTCACAAGGACGGTGCCACCAGCCAGATGGTAGCACAGGGCCATAGCCTTACTATTCTCTGCCCCCACCTCACCAGGCCTGGGCTGGCCTGGGCTGGCCTGGGCTCACACTCTTTCTGCACACACCCACACGGTGCCCCCTATCCTAAAGCCCAGCTCCACTGCTGCCACAGCTTTGTCAACCATCAGGACAGTACAGCTCAGGCATCCCTCAAGAGTGAAAGGCGGTTCTAGAGACAAGAAAGTCAAATATTACCGGGTGCACGACCCTCCAAATCCAGCACACAGGGTTCATACAGTATACAGCATGCAGCTCCAATAGGCTAAAGAGGTAATTAGAACATCATAAAGGCTGGCATGAGAAAGAAGCCTGAGAAATATGCATGTGCCGAGCCCTTCCACAGAAGCAGTAGCATCCACCATAGAAGCCACACTGAGAAACCCCACCAAGTTTCAGCAGCCCTGAGGATGCAGAACCATGCATTTCGATTACTTACCCTCTGAGAGTCTCGATGGCAGCAACAGGCCTCGTCTGCCCAGCTCTGCCAGTGCCAGACATCCACCATGCCATGCCTTATCTGTCTCCTGAAAACTGAAACCAGAGTTCTAAAGTCAACTCCAAGTTTAAAGCCCACAATTTTGCGAGAAACACAATTTGGTCGATATTCTGGGCCCACAGGCTGCTAAAACTGCATTATTTACTGGCTAGACCAATAAGACACTCTAACCTAATGTGGACATAACTGCCACATCAACACTTCTTTACAATAATGAAAAGACTTGGGTCAATCAAGACCGGGCCAGGGGATACGTGCTTCCAGCTGGGCTGCCCTGTCTGGTTCCAGTGGGAGAGGTCGAGGCTAGCCTCAGAGACTTGAAGTGCCAAAGTGGGGGATACCTAGGATAGACCCCCAACCACTCAGAGGAGAAGGGGACAGGGGGAAGGAAGGATTGTGGGGGTGTCTGGGAGGGCGGGCAGTGAGAGAGATGTAAAGTGAGTAAGTAAAAAAAAAAGACCAAACCAGCCCAGAGACACTCAACCATCTACAACATCAAACCAAGTCGCCTGAGAGGGTGTCCTGCCACCATGACCGCAGAGCTCCAGCCTCAGTCTGCTCTCATCAGACAGCAGAGAGTCAACCGAGAATTCCACTCAACTCAGAGGACATTAATAGAAAAGAAACAGGTAGAGGACGCTTTTAAATGGCACCCATGGTCACTCGAGTGCTCACCTTCAAGATTATAAATCTGATAAATTAAGATAGCCACTGTGTCACGTGCCTCTAATCTTCTGGGAAGACAGGAAGGGAAGAAGTTTAAACCTAGACTGCTAAGATACATGAGATCCATTGAAAGAAACATAGAAAGAGAGAGAGAGAGAGAGAGAAGAAAGAGGGAGGAAGGCAGGCAGGCAGAGAGAGACACAGACAAAGAGAAAGAAAGGACATTCAAACACCTTTCTCAAAGGCATGGAGGTGTCGTGTTTGGCTATGTTCCTAGGTTGATTGTAAACTTGTAGTTCAAGCAACCCTTCTACCTCAGCCTTTCAAGTAACAGGCACTACAAGAATTTTGCACCCAACTAAATTGGGTGCCACAAGTAACATTTTATATTTAAAATCAATATGCCCTATATACTCAAAAGTTATACTCAAAAGTTCCTTCAGGGTGTGGCCTATGATTGTTACAGTGTGAGTGACTGTTCTCAGACTGGTCAGGGCTGCTCGGAGGTTTCTGTATTTTGTTGCCAACATAAACGTGGCAATGCACATCACAAAAAAGCAAATCAAATGACAGGCTTTTACCTATTCTGGCTAAATTCATTTGACAGTAAAGCAATGTGTAGGAAAATCAACACTAAACTGTATGGCCAACAGCCACTTTGCACACAAACCATTAAGAGAGGAAGAAGTCACTAATGTACTCAAGATGGACAGCACGGGCCTTCGTGTCAGATACAACTGCCTCCCACTCACCACCACTGCTATGACTCACTCTTAGTTACAAGTTTTTAAAGATGTCTTACCAGGTGTCTGCTCAGAGGCTATGTGATTATTTCCAATCTCGGAGGGTTTGTTTTATTAGTTGAGACAGAGTCTCCTGTAGCCCAGGCTGGCCTTGAGTTCACTGTGCTCACTATGTAGTCGATGCTGGCCGTGAACTCCTGATCCCCCTACCTCTACCGATCAAGCACTGGTATCTGGTTCCACTTCCAAACAGTCTTCTTTTTTTTCCATTTCTAAATCTTTATGCCTCTCAGGATTTCAAATGGAGAGAGACGCTTCCTCACACTTTTCATGAAGACTCATCATCATAGTGAACTCAAATATATCATTTCTACACTACAAGAGTGTCACTGTGGCTTCAGGCAGATAGACCAGGAAAGCTGCTATCACCACTACAGATTCATGTCTGATAAAGTCCCGCCTTCAAAACAACAGGGGCATAGTAAGAAACTGTGGCCAAGAGCTAAGGGCAAGCCATTATCTCAAATCTAAGCCTAGGTTCCCAAGCCTAGGGATCCAAGAGAGAAAGCACAGAACGCTGAGATGCCATCAATGGGCTGGAGAGAGGCTGGGAGAGTCAGGCCTCTGTACAGACCCAACATCCTGACCCTTCCACCTGCGTGCTTGCTCCATGTTGGACTAAGGAATCAAAGTAGTAACACTTTTCCTCTCTCCAGAACACAGGCACAGAAACAGGATACACTCTTGGATCTGCCATCTGTTAAAACAGCAGACCCATAAGAAGGCTAACTGAGTCAGGGTCCAACATTAAACCAAGACTACAAGCCAGGAGAAAACACAGTCTGGAGAAGCTGTATACACTAGAACCCTGCAGTAAACCAAGACTACAAGCCAGGAGAAAAACACAGTCTGGAGAAGCTGTATACACTAGAACCCTGCAGCACTCCAAAGAGAATGGGCTCAGGGTACCGGAGAAACCGGAGGCAAGAAAACGTAGAAAGAAGTTGGAGGAGGAGGGGTCACCCGGATAAAAAATTCTAAGTGACCAGAGAGGGTGTGCAGAAACACTCTGAGGGGCACGGGAAAAACAGAGCTTGTGTCTCGGGGAAGGCTGAAAGTGATGGAATCGCAGCATTTTCCAAATCTGCCAGCACAAGGCCAGGGAGAACTTCACCAGCCCATCCAGCCCACAACTTCCAGGGGCAGCTCCAGGGACAAGGTCTAAAACAAACCTACAGGACCTGGAGAAAAGAAGCTGTGCACACTCCACAAAGCAGACCCAATAAGAATGTCTTCTGCTGGTACTTCAGCTACATATTACCACCCTGTGAAAACAGTCTCTGACACACTATCTCCTCTAAACTGAAACAGTCACCAAGCAGCCAGAGGCAAAATGGAAGGCCCAATTCTCAGAAGGCCGTGCACTTTGGGCTGTTGCTGGGCCATCTCTAAAGACATAAGGACCAAGTGCTGGAGGGCTCAAAGTGCTGATAACAGACATCCTGCCAGCCAGTCACAGTCACACAGAATAGCAGGCCTAGAGCCGTACATACAACAAATGGCCAAGCAAACTGACTGTAGGACTAGGTGTATGCCCTCTTCTACTTCCAAAGCTCAGAAAGAAATCATCACACCCAGAGGGACAGTCACTGGGAAGGAAACAAAACCAGTGTTCCTGTCTGAGTCCCCAGCAGCAGTCTATGGCCCCAGGGCCACACCCTACCCAGATGCCCCATACACCACTCAGAATGTCCATAAAGGCTAAACAGTTTATTACAATACAACTTCAAACCCAGGCCTCAGTCACTCAAGAGTCTCAGTAGCCGCTGGAGCTAGTAGAAATATGAGGCATGTATCCAGAAAATTCCCTCATTTTAAGAAGCTCTGCCCACTCACAGTACAGGCCCAAAGCCTTCACTTGAAGATGAAGACCCACATTTGCACGGGTTCAACACTGACTTCATCTCTTTGTAACAGTTTTAGATATACAATGATGTTGAAACTACGTATCAGATAGCTGAAATTGTCAAGTTTAACTTAACAAGGAAAAATTAGGCTGTGGTGTTCTAATAAGTAGCTCGGGTGAAAGAATATATAATAGTACACAAGAATGAAAAGCTGCAGGTCTGCCCTTGAGAGCAAGAACCCACCTGAAACAGTCCAGCACAGAGCCCACCACGTCATCGGCCAGCTCTCTGGGAAGCCTTCCCGCCATCCTACCGATTCTGAAAAAGAGAGCAATAGTCCATCAGCTGTACAGCAGTAAGTTTCCTATTAACCCAGAGTAGGGCAAGCCTCGAATACAGCCCAGCAACCGTGTCCAGGACGGGGGCAAGTGAGTCCTTGGGCATGTGAATAGGGTACGTAGTCACCTTTCTGCACGGTAATCTGGACACTGAGCCCACTGGTGACAAAAGCCCCTGAGTACTAGATACATGCTGCAAGCTCAGTCATGGCCCCTCAGCTACCTAGACTGTCCCAGTTCCACAAAGGATAGCCCAGGCCCTGCACAGAGGAAGGCCAGAGGCCTCAAGTCAGGCCCAAGAGAAGACTCCTCCAGCCTGTCTCACTGTGCATGCATCAGTCTATCCCTCCCGGAAGGACAAATACATCTACTGTTGGCATAAATAGATTCCCGTGGCAGCCGGCTCCGGCTTGTGGAGGGCTTTACGTTTGCAATGCCAGGGAATCCTGAGAGCACGAAACTGCTCTGCCTCACTCTACAGCTACCATTCAGCGTCTTTTCAACAACCTAAACATCGACTTTGTATTAATCAGCTATTACTAATATTGCCCTCACACCACCTTAGGAAGCCTGAAATTTAACCTCAGTAACTTTTTAATTTGGGGGATTTTTTTGTTTTTTTTGTTTGTTTTGTTTTTGAGGCAGGATCTCACTATGTAGCTCTGCTGGCCAGGAACTTCCTACATAGATCCAGCTGGCCTTGAACTCATAGTAATCTGTCTGCCTCTGTCTCCCAAGTGCTGGGATTAAAGGCATGTGCACAGCCAATAATTACCTTCAAGTGTACATTATCTAAAACAATAGTTCTATCATTGAAAATCTACGTAGTATTTACAACTCTCAAAACCCACATCAAGTTTTTTAAGGGATGAGAACCAACACTGACTGAGGCGCCCCTGCCCCTCACCTCTGGCACTCAGCACCCAGGGCGTCCATACGTACCCTTTCGCCGCAGACCACCGCACCACAGTGTCCTTGTCCTTCAACCCAACCAGCAGCTGCTCTGCAAGAACCAGGACACAAAGAGCCGTCAGCCGACACAAAGAGCTGTCAGCCGACACAAAGTCTGATTCCTCTTGCTTACGTACAAACTAACCCACCAACCCCACGCTTCACAAACTACCCCACCAACCCCGCGCTTCACGGCACAGGGCTAGCCTGTGCAGTGTTATGGAGTCCACAGAGTCCAAAGAACACACTGTGCAGAGAAATCTTAATTTTAGCCAGTCATAGGTTACACAGCCCTGTAACCTCAGCACCTGAGAAGCTGAGGCAGGAGGACTTCCTCAAAGGCACTTTGGAAACCCCAGCACTCAGGAGGCAGAGGCAAGCAGATTCCAACTAAGTTCGAGGCCAGCCTGACCTACATAGAGTTCCAGGCCAGCCAGAGCTACACAGTGAGACCCTTTCTATAAAAAAATAATAAAGAGTCTTTACTGTGTTGCTTCCCACATTAGTGGGGGATGGGTGTGATGTGGGCAAGCCACTGCACGAGTGTGGAGACTAGAGAGCAACTGCTGGGAACTGGCTCCCCCCTCTACACAAAAGTCCCAGGACTCAACCCTGAGCTGTCAAACTTGGTCCTTTCAACCTCAGAGCCATCTTGCGTGCCCAAGAGCCCTTACTTTTATCTTAAATGTCATCCTACGTGCATGAGCATCCTGCCCACGTGTATGTATATGTACCATGTGCATGATTGGTACCTGCGGAAGTCAAAAGAGGGGTCAGATCTCCCGGAACCTGAGTTACACACAACTGGGAACCATCTTATAGGTGCTGGGAACCAAACCAGTGAGTGTTCTAAACAGCTGAGCTATCTCTTCAATTACAATGACTGTTTTTAACCACAGAAAAGGGCATTTCTGTCACTTTCTAACAAGTGGATCCAATCAGCAGGGAACAGATGCCTCCCCGGGTAAAGGCCTCTGTAAGCCAATAGAAGAGGAAGTCAAAAGAAACAAACATCTATGAAGGCCTCCACATAGAAAAATGAGGTTTGGGGGAACCGGCGTAGAGGCAGTCAGAAGGTTATCCCAGGTCACACATCCCTGCAAGCCCAATATGGTCCCAATGTTGGCCAGAGGGCAAGCAGCAGAAGAAATGACATGGCTAAATAGGTAACGGGTTGGGGCGGGAAGAAATAAGTCAGCAGAACCATGAGTGTAAAGCAACTGGCCTAAAGCAAGTAGGCAACAAGAGAAAAGGAGCAGAGAACTCAGCCTGGGCCCATGGAATGCAAGCAAGGTGGCATAGAGCGACTCAGGGTACATGCTGTACCACAGCAGCCAAGGAAGAGAATCCCAAGAAGCATCCGGGGTCAAAGAAAAAACCAGATGTAAGGTGAGTGCTGACCACATAAGCAACAGCACTGTGGTCAAGGAGATGGTGTAGACAGCAGGTATAGACAAGTCTGCAAGAAAAGCATGAGTAGACTGAACACAGCAAGAGAGATGGTCGGCTGGCTTTATACCTCACAGCCAGGATCCTCACAGGAAGCGGAGGTTGAGGATCACACTTCATCCAACATAAGGCAGGAAAGCAGGAAGAGCGAGTGAACCTGAGGGTGGGCACAGTGAAGGGCTGCGTGGGAACAGACACTGGGTCAAGATTCCCAATCAGTATGGAGACCTAAAGTAGCTTGAGATGATGCCTAAGGAAAGCAAGCTTGGACAAGAATGCAGAGGCCAGAAACATGAGTCCCATGTTCCTAGTCCATGTCCCTGGGAACGAACACTGTTTCCCTGAAGACACTCAGGGAGGGCAACTTAAGGACATGTTGCCGAAAGGCAATGAGGAGGGGTAAAGAGACAGTGGAGAGCTGGCACCGCTGGACCAGGAGTCCACGAGGTCAGTCAGTGACCAAATGCTAGGTGAGATATCAGAAAGCAACCAGGAGAGGAAGAAAGGGAAGGTAAACAGAGAGAAAGCCCAGACTGTACTGTACAGGGAGGCGTGCATGTATCTGCTGTAGGCTCCACTTACCTATCACAGTTTCCACCCCCTCTGGGACATCATAGTCTTCTTCACCATCAGAAGTCAAACTATCAGACAGCAGCTTCTGGTCACTCTTACCCGGGGCACATTGCTGCAGGTTGGCAGCCAAAGACCGACAGCCACGCTGATACCTATGCAGAACAAAACCATCTCAAGTTGGTAGATTCAACCTGGCCCCAAAAATAAAATTTTTGGTAAATGATATCATCAACTTAGCATCCCTCAAAATCATACATGATGCCTGCGGAAATCTCACGCCATACAAACCTCAAAGAAAGTCAACTTAGGCCAGATGCATGCCCTAATCCTGAAGAGCCTTCCACAGCAAAGCTTCATAGCAAAAGGCAATGGGCAAAGCCTGGCCATAGGTGCACATGAGATATCAGAGCCTCACCCTTGTTTACAAACATGGGGCCGCCTTCTCCACCTGCTTTGCTCTCTGGCCTCAGCCCAGACCACAGGGCCCATTTTTTTACCTGTGGGTCAACTGTAGCTCTGAATAGATCTCCCACTTGCCTGGGAACAAGAAAATGTGGCTCATGGTCACCACTGCACTACCACCTTGACCCAAGTCTTGACCACCAGCCTTGACCAAGCAACTCCCTCCTAAGAGACAGAATGCCAGAGAGCCAAAGCTTACTCCCAAAGTGGAATCACAAGAGGCAGGTAGCTTCTGTATGGCTCTCTATCCTGTGGAGAGCCCCATGTGGACCAAGACAGGGTGCTTCCCTCCCCAACATAAAATCATGTGCACTACCTTCACCTCTGCCCCACAGGCGCGGTCAAGACTGCAGCAAAACCACAGTATAGAAGTGCAAGCAGCCATATCTGAAGGGCTACACACATCACTAGAGAGGCACCAGCTACTGAAAAAGAACACAAAACTCACACACAAACTCCCTCACACCCTGAGTGATCCTCACAATGAGAAAGTACAGGATAGGACCCAGGAATATCAGGGGAAGCTGCATGGAGAACTCGGAGCTCAGGAGATGTTGGGGTCACTGGCAAGTGGGACTGGCAGAAGACCAAAAGCTCCAGTTCTCACTTAAGATCCACATGAGAAGCAAAACGTGTCCTACAGAAGACAGCTGCACCCCAGAGAAAGAACTGAAATAAACTGACTAACAAAACTAAAGCCAAGAACAGACAGCAAAGTGGATGCACCCAGCACTCACAGCTATGAGGACCAAACTGTACCACCTGCAATGGGAAAAACCTGTAGAAAGTAGCCTAGGAGATCTAACAAGACCCTAAAAATAAAGGAGATAAGAAGGGGAACTGGGCATGGTAATGCATGCCCGTCCTCCCAGAACTTGAGATGGAGGTAGGAAAATCAGGAGTTCAAGGCCAGGCTGGGTTTCATGAGACCCCTTCCCTGCAAAAGTGGAGAGGAAAATACCGAAGGGAAAACCAGAAGAGAAAACAAATGGAAGAGGATGAGTTTAAAATCCAATCACTAGCCAGCCATGGCTGCTCACCCCTTTGATCTCAGCACTTAGAAGGCAGAGACAGGGGAAATTCAAGGTTAGCCTACTCTACAAAGCAGGTTCCAGGATAGCCAGGGCTACATAGAGAGATTGTCTCAAACAAACAAATCAAAAATTCAGTCATGTTGTGGTTTGGATTGATCTTTTTGAGTAACAGAGTCTTCTTATACAGCTCTAGTAGGCCTAGAATTCACCATGTAGAAGAGGCCAGCCTTGAACTTTCTTCCTGCCTCACAGAGTGCTAGCATTACGAGTGTGTGTCAGCATGCCCACCAAAACCTAATTCTATTATTTTTTTCTTCTTAAATTAAGGTTCCTAGTGCCTGTAAGTGTTAACTGAACACATCTGGTATGTCTCTGAGATCACCTCTGAACACATAAACCAGCTCTAGTATAGGCAAGTCTTGTCCAATCAGCCGACAGCCTGGGCAAAACAGAAGGCTGCCTCTCCCACCTGCCAGCCTCTGACCAGATCAGTCTCCTGGGTCTCCAGGCTGCCTTTCACCTTCCAGGTCTTGGGTTTCACCGGCTTCCATCCACACTGTCTACATGCCATTGGTTTTGTTTCTTTGGAAAATTTCCATGACATTTTGAGAACAGATCACTGGAATGTAGCCTACAGAACAACTCAGACTAAAGTGTGCATGTGAGGGATATTTGAGTAAGACATCTCTAAATCAGAGCACATTTCTTTGGGGTTCACTACACACTGGAAAGCATTTTAACTAAACCTAAATAATTCTTCCCAAATCGCACACGTTAGTAACTGAATGCGGCTCAGTAGTACAACACTTGCATTAAGCCCTGGGTTCTTCCCAAATCGCACACGTTAGTAACTGAATGCGGCTCAGTAGTACAACACTTGCATTAAGCCCTGGGTTTAAGCTCCAGCACCACAAGAATAACAGCAACAGCACTAACGGCAGCACCTTCCAGGCAGGATGGCACATGCCTAGAATCCCAGCACTTAAGACTGAGGCAGGAGGACTGTAAATTCAAGACTATCCTGGGCTACACAGCAAGGCTCTGTCTCAAAAGGAGAATGAAAAACAAAACTGTACTGTGAGAACATTGGAGGAGTCTGAGCATGTCTACCAGCGAGAAAAGACACTTCTGGTTCTGAATAAACCCTCAGCAGTGAGCGTGTTTTCTCTGAGAGAAGACGGAAGAGAAAGCTTTTCCTCAAAAGCCAGCACCAACCACTTGCAGGTGCGACTGACTGAGCAGAACCTTAGAGAAAGGCAGAGCAGGCGTCTCCATCTCCACTTTAGCTTCAGCTACTGTAACGGAAGATACTGAGTCAAAAATAGCCAAAAGGAAAACCACTCAGAAACACTCAGACACCAAAGGAAAACTGAAAGCACAAGACAATGTTTGCTGTTCAGCCTGCACCTCTCCTCCTGAGTAAACTGCAAGGTCCCACACCTAGCTTACCTCCATGTAGCCACCTTTGGCTTCAGGAAAGTCAGCCCCAGCCTCTGCACAAGCTTCACACCAAGCTTCCGTAGCAAGGTGTGATTGCTCTCAGGGAGTCTGCATCCATCAAGGCACTGGAGCACAGTGTTGGCTGTGGAGGAGAACATGCGACTTGACGTTTCAGGATCATGCATGCCTGCATGCATGCATCCCTGAAACATACTGATCCCACAGGCCAGAGGTAGGTGGCAGAGAAACCACAATGAATCCCTGAGCCCTGGCCACAAGACCCCTTTTCTCCCCAGGTTATCTGCCAACAAGAGCTAGCAAGCGTGAAGCCTACTTATTGTCCTCACCATGCAGCAAAAAGCAGAAAAGGCCCAGAGCAAAGGGGAAGCCATCTTGCTGCAAGCCTGATGCAAGGCCTGAGAGACACAGGGACAAGTGTGCGCAAAAGAGATCACTCAAATGCCAGGACTTCTGGAGCATGTTTTACTCATGGACTGCTCGCTCAGCTCTGTGCTAGACTGGAAGCAATGCTGGGGCAGGAGACTGAGCATGAGATCTCATGAAGGCCATTCAGGGGACTAAAGTGGGGCAGACAAGTATGATAATGGCATTCTGGAGACAAAACGAAAGCCTAGGATAGGATCATAGGGCTGGGTCTCAGAGGGGACACGGACTAGGATAGTTAATTAAGATAGATGAGCTAGCTGGGTGATAAAATTAATAAGCCTCTGTATCATTATTCTTCCTCTGCCCAGTCCAAGAAATCCAGCTATAAAGAGAAAATGAAGTAATGGAAAGGGAATATAAACTCAAAGATGAGGAAGGAGAGGCAGTGGGAGGAAGGAGAGGCAGTGGGGAGGAAGG
>JADRCH010000053.1:9132515-9178464 GCA_019843965.1 Rhynchomys soricoides | reverse complement strand
CACCAGCCACAGTGTGCAGAGTCATGGTAAGGCAGAGTTACACCAGCCACAGTGTGCAGAGTCATGGTAAGGCAGAGTAAGTGGACGAGAGTAGGTGACAGGAAAAACAAAAGCGCCAGGTCCCTCTTGCAGGAATGCTGAGGCAAAGGGGTTGCTAAGCAAGGACACAGATTTCAACTGGGAAATAAAAGGGTCAAAGTCAACTTACCACAAGGCAGAGTAGTGTGAAGAAGCACAACCAGCAAGCACAAGGGCAGCACACTAGCCAGCCAAGGAGCAGAGCAGGAGGGCCGCACCCCTGGCCTTGAGGAGATCAGACATACCGGAAAGAGCATGGCCTTTTAATCAGGTCATAATTAAAATGTTTTCTGTTTTTGTCTTTTTCTAACTTTTTTGCTGTTTGTTTGTTTGTTTGTTTGTTTTCAGACAGGATCTCACTCTACTGGCCAGGCTGGCCAAAATTTCTAACCCTGCTCCTGCCTCAGCCTCCAGAATGCTGGGATTACAGGTGTCAGTCATACCATACCCAGCTTAAAAACATCTTTTTTAAAAAAAAAAAAACGTGTGTTAGTGGTGATGTTTACCTACCATGTGCAAAGTCCTGAATCCAATCCCAGGAAACACACACACACAAGCCTTTGTAAGCCTCCTCATACTCTATCTGCATGCTGGATGGACTGCCACAGCGGCTGGGACCAGACCTCATCTTCTTCCCTCAGTCTATGAAGAATGGACGATGACAGTACCCACCACACTGAGCCATTCTAAAGCACAGCTCCCTTATTTTCAAACATATTCCCCAGAGAATAAGACACAGATCTGGATTATAGTGCTCCCTACCAAGTGAACGCTGACACATATTCTCTAGGTGATATCTAATTAAGAATTGTTCCCTAGGGCCACACTGGGCTAACACTGATCAGGGCCTTGCTCCACTCACAGCAGAATAACACCTTGCAATAGATGGAATTAACAGAGGCCCACAACTGGACAATGTGCACAGAGAGACTTTGAGTAGTTGATCCTAAAAATGATGTCTTATCAAACACCTCCGCTCCCCTCGAGGCTCAGGGATCAATATGGAAGAAGATGTAGAAAGAGCCAGAACTGACTTCAGCGTCTTCCAGGCACAACAGGGCTGATACACATATGAATGCACAGAGACTATGACCGTACATACAAGACCTGCACAGACAGGTTCAAGCCAAATAAGATCCCATCACTAAGCAGGGGGATGTGGACACACGGTTCCAGCCCTAAACAAGAGGCCACTGGCAAATGATACCAGCTGGCAGAGAAAAAATTAAGTTTCTCCATGGGACAACCACACCACAGGGCAGGCCCCCATGTCCATGAGGTGTCACTGGGCAGTCAACCACATCACAGGGCAGGCCCCATACCCCACATGTTGACCAACACAAAACAAACTCAGTGGGTTTTGCTGATTCGTGTGAGTTTTTTGTTCAACTTTGTTTGGGAATACCCTGCCTTACTGGTCTTTTGTTTGTTGTTTGTAATAGTTTCCATTTTTGTGGTTTTTTGGAAAGTTTTTTGGTTTTGTTTTGAAAAAGAGAACATTAAAGTTGAGTAGGTGGGGAATACATCAAACCTCATACATGTTACATATGAGTCATACATTTAAACCTCAACATCTCTCAAGCAGAGATCTGGAGCATACAGGTAGGGGTCAGAAAGTGCCAAAACACAATCAGTTCCTGAACCAGCGGGTAAATAAGAACAGTCTCATCACGTGTGAGACACAAACCATGCCTAAAGATAAATAAATGAGACCTCAGACATTAATGTAGCTTGCCCCTCTACAGCGCCCCATCTTGGGGCGGGGATCAAAGTACAAGACAGCAGGCCAAGTGGGTACAGTAGGTAGATGCACATAGCCCTGGCACTGGGCACATAGTCCTGCAGCAGGCAGGCTCCCACGCCTGCAAGGCCCAATCCACCTCCTACTGTCCCCCAACCCCACCACAAACCAAACAAGCAGCATGGTCCAGACGACAATCTGTGTCTTCACGAGTATAGCACCAATTCTTTCCACCCCGACCCATTCTAGGAGTTTGGGGCTTCATTTCCAAGGCAATGCAGGCTCTGAGCACACGCTCAGAGTAAATCAGGAAGACAGCATCTCTCCATGAAGCACCCAGGACAAAGTATGAAGAGAGGGAACCCTTCGGGGTGGGGGTGGGGGGATATAGGATTTTGATTTTTCACATAAAAGGCATCTTCACAACACTTAGGAGGTTGGAGCATGAGGCCACAAGTTTGCAGCCAGCATGGCTACACTTCATTTTAAAATTCTTTCTTCACAGCACTTCCCGTTTCCAGTGCTGATCAGTGAGAGGTCTCTGAGCTTCAGAGGAACTTGAGCAGCCACGCTGATTCATACACACACCCTACTTGTGTGGACCCATGAAGCAGGAACCAACCTAAAGCCACCTGCTTTTCTGAGGAAGCCCAGGCAGCACCACGGTAACTACACCCCCAACAGTTTGGAAAAAAACCCTCTCAGCACAGGAGGCACAACCCGGTCTGTCTTTGTTGATCTAGAAACTAGCCCAGCGCAAGGTGCACACAGTAATCATCCTAAGTCACCACACCTTGCCATGGCTACCCACCCCAGCTAGCTTCCCCGCCCTGGGGCATGCTCTCCAAGCCCTGTAAATCACAGGCTGCAGAGCCACACAGAAGCAAGTTCACCCTGCTGCCAAGCAAGAGGTGCTGGTTTGAGGCTCCCTGAAGGCACTGCCAAATTCAAGCCAAGAAAAGCAACTCCACCCCAGGCCCTTGGAGAAAGGTCCCTGCACTGGAGCCCAGGTGTGGCTGTCACTGAAGTCCAAGGTCTCTAAGAAGCTCACCAATCTGAAACATTGGGAGCACTTTACCGGCACTAGAACAAACTCAGAAACCACAGCATTAAAACAGCAGGTTACCAGAGCGCTTTGTTACAAATCCTGGCCTGGCCTCTCATGAGGACGCTGTTGCCACCTCACAATGGGATGGGGCAAACAACAATTCTCCTTGCCTTTGTCTTAACACTAAGAAAGTTCTCCAGCATGAAAGGCTTAGCAACCCGCTGGTAATGGAACTGTAAGGCACTTTTAAACATGTCATTCAGGAGATCAAAACCCAGGCAGGAAAAGATTGCCAAAACTCACACAACCACCCCAGGCTGAGCCGCCAAACAAAGCCAGGCTCTCACCTAGGCCAGAGTATCTACCCTCACTTGCTGCCTTGACTAATGCAAAGGCATCCACAACAGCCTACTCCTGAACCCCCTTCCTCCAGCATTGTGGGGAAGAAACTCTTTCCAGAGAGTAAAGCCTAGAAAATTGAGGTCTAGCACCTCTACTGGCTTATAAAGGATACGAGTGAGAGACACCCTGAAGAACTCACTGTCCCAAGAAGAGCAGAAGCCGACACTGGAAAGGGAGTGCTCAGACCCAGCCCCATGAGCAACATCCAGGCCAGAGACATCACCTGCCCAACAGGCAGATGGCTGAAATCAGTTATCAGCGCCCTTCCCCATAGCCCCTGCTCCTTGAACAGTCCTATGACCGACACAAGCTGCACTGAACACTTCTAGTGTGAATCGCTCTGCAGATGACTACCTCTGGCCCACTTCTCAACTCCATGATCAGGCCAAATTCTCAGGATATAAAACCACCCACTAGACAGTTTCAGGTATGACCCATATGCTAAAGGCAAGATTTCCAGGAAAAAGGGTGTTTCCTTCCTCACTAGAAAAACAAATCGAGACCCTCTTCCACTACACAGTGTAAGAAATTGCACCTTTAACCGAAGCATTTCATACATTGGAAAGCTAAAACACCAAGTTCGGATTTGTTTTCATTTATATGAAACAGGATCTCCCTATACAGCCCAAGATGACCTCAAACTCAAGATCCTCCTGCCTTGGAAGGCAAGCATGTACCAGCACAGCCAACTCAAGAGAATCAATTCTTCATTAACAACAAAAGCACATTCACTCACTGCAGCCTCCACAATGTGGAGAAAAAAACTTGCCAACAGGAAAGACCCTAGACAATCGAGAAAAGCAGAGGTTTTGAAGGCAGATGACTCTAGCCCCTCAAGTCTGTGTTATTAGTACTTATTTCAATGTCTTATGCTTCTCAAGTAAAACTAACCATTTCTCGATCAACTGATAAGTGTGAAAAGGTAAGGTAACACTCCCCCTAATGAGAGCCCAGGATTGAGGGTATCCCAACAACATGGAGCTTCCCAGGCTCAAAGACAGGAGCCATGCATACAGAACCAAGTTCTTCAGCACATGGAGGAGTGCCCAGTATGGCTGAGGACCCTGAAGTCAGAGACAAACCCCACACACACTTCCCCAACACAGGCAAGGTGAGTACTAGAGCTCGACGGGAAGTGAGGGAGACAAAAGGAAGCACAGGCAAGGAAAGGCTGAGGTTGTGCCAAACATCATGTCCTCAGCACAGTACCAATGACACGTGGAAGCAGGGGCAGCAGGACACACAGTGCCCATAAAGCCAACACAGGAGCCTTTGGCTGAGAAACATGAGACAGAGCAAGAAGGGCACTGTGGTACATGTCTATAATGCCATCACTCCAGAGCTGGAGATAGGAAGATGAACAAGCCTGGGTCACACAAAAACCCTCTGTCGGGGGGAGGGGTAGCACAAAGGTCTTCCAATGACTCAGGATAGCTACAGAACGCACAGGTTCCAGACCCTTGGTCATAACACAAAACAACAGGAAGGGGTTGGGACCAAGGATTCTCCTGGCAGGGCAGGAGACCTACCAGAATGACCTCGTCTAAAAGATAGCTGATCTGTACACATAACCACAGAGTTCACAGGATCCGTGAAAAGAACCAACTGTTAGAACAAAATGCCAACTGCACAAATTTTTTGAACAACAGAAAGGAAACTATTCCAGGGAGCTGATACAGGCATTTTGTTGTCCCACAGTGACAGAATGACAGCCACAGAGGGCGGACCAACCCACTACCTAGAGGAGGTATAGGTGATCAACCCACTGACCACAAGGGGCCGAGACTCTCCAATGACCAGACATGGGTCACCAGCCACACAGATGTTCAACGCTTCATCGCTTCAACTTCCTAGTCCACAAGCACAAAGACAGTGCCAGTTGCCCAGCTTGGAAAACTTGGCCTACTAATTACACACTGCCATCCTCTGGGCTTAGAGGGCAGGAAGATGCCCCAACCTGCCCTTGGCAGGTCCTCCCTGCAATGCTTCTCACTCCCTGTTCCTTCTTGACCATGGAATAGCACACAATTCCAAGGAACCAAACAGACAAGGATGATAGGTAAGGCCCACAGGGGTACTTCAGTGATGGGTGACTTGTCATCCTATCAGAAGATGAAGACCAAGCACAGCAGGTGAGGTAGGCCTGAGTGAGGGTGAAGACTTGTGAGGTGGGAAGAAGGTGTCATGGAGGGGTAACTGGAAAGCCAGGTGACATTCTGGATAAGACAGGGGAGGCATGAGAACCAAACGACACAGCAGGCACGAAGGGCACTGGCAGAGGCAAGCCTCCAACTCACAGTCTCAGTCAATCAGTCTGTCTCTCTCTATCTGTCTCTGTCCCTCTGTGTCTCTCCCCCACACACACAGACACACACACATATGCATTGTCTCTGTGTCTCTCTTACATATGTAGTCTCTGTTTCTCTCTGTCTCTCTGTCTCTCTGTCTCTCTGTCTCTCTGTCTCTCTCTCTCTCTCTCTCAGGCTTCTACAGTCACAAGGCTAAGGAGGACAAGCGGTGGGACAACAGGCATGAGGTAAGGTTGTGACTTCAGGTGTCACAAGTGTACTCACTGCCCACAGAATGAGGGCTCTAGAACAAGGACAGAGAGCAGGAAACAAAGATCAAGGGCAAATCAGAGATGGGATGTCATCAGCCAAGGCCTGAGGGAAGCATGTGAGGCGGAAGGCCAAGGAAAGTATGGGCAACCAGGTACCAACACCTGCCCGTGGGCCAGGTGAGAGGAGAGAGAGGTGGAGCTGTCACGTCTTCAAATGGCCTGCGCAAAAGCCACGGCTAAAGGTGGAGGGGGTTCCCCATTGGCCTCCTCGGCCTCCAATACTAACCCAGCTCACACCAGCAGGCGGGCAGATAGCACTTTCTTTCTACTCAAAAGGAAGAGGATGAGGCCATGTGCATGTACATACGCGTTCCTACCGGGCTCACCTATGTAAAGTGCTGAGCTACATGAAACTAGAAGCAGCCAGAGCTCGCTGTTCAGAGTCAGGAACTCATTCCCGGGATCTACGGAGACAGCATTCTCTACAGACAGTGCTTCATGCCCATCCTGTCTGTCATATACTTTCTCCACCCAAAACCTTTCTCTTCAGGCTCTGGGTAGAGGCACTTGCTGCTGACACGCCTGGAAAAGGTGAGAATTTCTTCTACAAGTTGGCCCCACATAAATGCTATGGTAGATGCACCACACCATACTCACAAAATATATAAAAACAAATAAAGTGGAAAAGAAAAATTGCCCTGAGCACCGGGGCACAATCGCCCAGACATTCTGCCCTTACCACACAGAGCCTGGGCATCTGGAGAAATCAGGTTCCACAGAAGTCCACAAAAAAAAAAAAAGAGGGACAGGCTAAGCTAAAGAGCATGACCAGTGCTGATTAGTCAGTCTCCACACACTCTGAGGCAAGAGAGGTTTGTCTCTTCTCTTCCAGATAGGGCAAGGTACCACACCTATGCCTCAGGCCACCAGGAGAGATGAAATCCAAGTACAGCTAAAGCCTATTCAGAGGCCAAAGCCAGGACAGCCTGGTCAGGCAGCTGAAGGTCCAGACCAAGCCAAGTCCAGGCTCTGGTTCCTCATGCCTACCCACACAGGTAATCAGTCAACAGTCACTCGTACCCAGGCACCTGACCCCTTTCCACTCTGTACGGCACATGCAAGGAAAAGAGACACCCCAACACATGTCTCGTGGGGACTGCCATGTAGACCTGGGATGGGCCTGTGGATCCTGGTACCTTTGCTCGCTTGAGTTTTAATACCGTTGCTTGTGAGGTTTCTGGGTTTTGCTGGAGCTTTGTGGCTTTTTGTTTTTCTCAGTGCTAGGTAACCCAGGGCTACAAGAATGCTAGAGAAGTGGTCTCTGCCACTGAGCTATACCCCCAAAGAGTTCAGCAAGAATTCTATCTTTAGTCAATGATAAAATAAACTCTGAATTTTGAATTTTGTTTGTTTTTGGTTTGGGGGTAGTTTCTCTATGTAGCCCTGGCTGTCCTGGAACACTCTATATAGACCAGGCTGGCCTCAAACTTAGAGATCCTCCTGCTTCTGCTTCCCAAGTGCTGGGATCAAAGACACATGCCACCATGCCTAGCAAATTCTGAAATTTTAAAAATAGGAAAAACAAAAAACTGTAACTGTGCCGGGGAGATGCTATGTTAGTTGATGGTCAACAAAAGAGGATCTCCTGCCACCAATCAGCACAGGAGGCACCTTCCCTACCAGCAGCCTGTCTTTGGGAACAAAAGTTCCCCCACCATCATGACCACTGCAGGAAACGCAGAGAAGCCGCCATGGTCAGAAGTCTCTAATCTGAAAGAAAACCACGCACACACAACCATCAACCAGTAAGCAAAAGTAAAATACATTTAAGTGACAATGTCTTATTTTAAAACATGTTTTCCATCCTCAAATGTCCTCAATTTGCAGAACTACTAAGACTCGAGAGCGAAGGGGCCTCCCAGAGACATGGAGCTGCCCAACACTTGCTTCCTTCCCACAAGAGTTAAGAATCCAAACTGCGAGAGGACTATGCTTCGAGGGAAATAAAATCAATCCTAGTTTCGATGTGACTTGTTCAGAGTTCACCTGTTTCGCCTAACCCACACTAATGAACAGGTGGATAAAAATGAAGCCAAGTGCATCAAAGGAAACATGCAATCCTGAAGCACAATACACCTGCAAGTTTCATCATGCACAGGACACCCAGCCCTCTGCCTTCAGGTCTGACAAGCCCATGGTGAAACTGCTCCACCCACTGAGCGTAACTTCCTCCTGCCCTGGAGTCAGATCAGACCCAAGTGACCCTCCAAAGGAGGAAAAGAAGCCAAGAGGGAGACAGGGGAGACAATGCTGTCCCAAGAGGAAGCTTGAGGGGTGGGGGAGAAGGCGGTGGCAAGCCAGGCACTGCGAGCCCTGGGAGACGAGACCACCATAGCTGTTGATCCACGGCAGATTCATGCAGTCACTTCCCAGGATTTCAGTTGTCTGCGTCAGACAATTGCTCACCATCCTCAGGGCAAATCTCTCTAGATAGAGCAGAGGTGCTGATGCCAAACCACCAAAGTCCTCTACCCCAACGGCAGGGAGCTGGGTCTCACCTCCTCCTCCCTTGCCAACACGCCCAGCTGGGGGGTAGGAGATTCAACTTTCTAAGCCTCTGGGAACCCTTTTTATACCTCAGGAGGAAGGAAAAAGAGAGAATTTCTCTCCTCAACACTGGAATTTAAAGATGTCCAAATAAAAGGCGCACATGTCTGGCTGGTTTAAGTCACTGAAAGGAATCTCAACCCACTGGCCCAACTGGCAAGGAAAGGAGCAGCAACTGTCGTAAGTGTCTGAGCCCAATCTATGCCCCATGCACTTCCCAAATAAGGAGAAACAGAAAACTTGGGAACTACTGTGAGACCCAGGAGATGAAGAAGGGCAAGCATTTAAACTAGACAAAAGCAGCCATGAGGGAATGCTCAGGCACTTTGGCCAGGACATCCACTCAGCCTCAGTCAAAGCCCAAGTTATCACCACCCCCCACAGGAGCCTACTTCACCTAAGCAGAAAGCCTGTTTACCCTGCCAGCCACATCTCTCTTGCCATGGGCAGCAGCTCAGAGCAACTCCAGGACCAGGCTGGCAGGTAGCTAGCTGTAAACCTTAAATCCCCTCAAAAATGCAGACTGCTAGCTAGGTACAGCGATACACACCCATAACCCTTGCTAACAGAGGCTAACCTCCTCACCATCTCTAACCCCAGAAAGAATGCAGGCAGCTGAACAAAACAATCTAAAATCAGTTCCCTGGGATTAATCACGCCTGTCCTCCCATGTGTCCCACATACACGCCAGATAGGTCTGACACCCTTCCCTCAAGCGCCACCAAGGATTAACAGACTCTAGCTACATTTTGTCAGACCTTCCTGTATTCTCTTGATGTAAAAACTTTCAACAAGACTCATGCCAAGCCAGAGGTGTTGGCACACACCTGAAGTCCTAGCACTCAGGAGGGAGAAGCAGGAGTATTAACACATGTTCAAGGCCAGCCTGGGCTACAAACTCCAGGTAAACCAAGGCTACAAAGTAAGTGGGTAAAAGCCAGGGGTGATGACGCACGCTTTTAATCCCAGCCCTAGGGAGGCAGAGGAGGGTGGGCCTCTGAGTTCAAGCCCAGCCTGGTCTACAGGAGTTCCAGGATAGTGAAGGCTACATAGAGAAACCCTGTCTCAAACAAACAAACAAACAAATGGCATGGATATGAGGTGAGTGGGTGGGGAGCAAACAGCAGGTCAGGCAGGGAGGCAGAGAGATGGATCAGTTAGTCATCAAGTTTGTAAGACTGAGTTCAATCCCTGGAACCATATGAAGGACACAGAAAACATTCAGCAAGTTGTTTTGAAGTCTTTATTATTGTTGTTGTTTCTGGGCTCAAAAGATGGCTCAACAATTAAGAGCTCTTTGGTCTCCACACATGCAACAAACACATGGGTTCCAAT
Organism: Rhynchomys soricoides; assembly: GCA_019843965.1. NCBI lineage: Eukaryota > Metazoa > Chordata > Mammalia > Rodentia > Muridae > Rhynchomys > Rhynchomys soricoides. The sequence goes on along the minus strand of JADRCH010000053.1, from coordinate 9,168,693 downwards.
GTCTGGGTTTAAACTTAGGTACCAGTTTAAAGATTCATGCCAAAATATCAAGAACTTACACCCAAATCTCTCAAATAAACTATTTCTGTCTACCTCTTCACCAGAACTGCCTAGAACACAAACACACAACAGCTACCATGATTTTGAAACCAACGGCGTGTGGTCACACAGCTGTGCCCTCTGCCCCATTCCTCCTCTTCCCTCCTCACACATCTTTCAGGGCAAGCCACAGCTGGAACCAAGGCCTCCCAAAGTATGGGCTGTACAGCTGTACCTGCAAACCCCAAAGATGTCGGCCACAGGCAGAACCTCACATCATCAATACGACAAAACCGGCGGAACCTCACCTCATCAATGCGACAAAACCGGCGGAACCTCACCTCATCAATGCGACACCGGCGGTCAGGGTTCTTTTACACTTGTCCTGTGTATGTGGGGGCGCAGCCAGAAGTTTTCTTTTATTTCTAATTTTTTATTTTATTTAGCATACTTTTTTATTTCTATTTATGGGTATATATATATGTGTGTGTGTGTGTACATCTGTGGGTATATGCACAGTGTATGTAAGTGCCCTCAGAAGCCAAACGATGATGTCAGATCTCTCAGAACTAGTTACAGGGAGTTGTGTATCCACCTCCTAATACGGGCGCTGGGAACTGAACTAGGTTCCTCTGGAAAGGCAGCAAGTCAGCCATCTCTTGGGCCCCACAACTATAATTTAAAAATAAAACAAAACAAAACAAAACAAAAAAAACTTCAAAAACAAAATATTATTATTTAAACAAACAAACAAAAAAAACCTATTAGGGGCTGGGTAAAGCTAGGTCATTCACTGCTTGCCTATCATGTTTAGGGGTTTTGGCTTGACACTCCAACACTACTGGGCGGGGGGGGGGGAGTTGGGAGGGGAGGGAGAGAGGGAGGGGACACTATGAGCTGAGGAATACAAAACACCTCTCAGTACTATCTACTGAGTTAAATATCTATTATCATACACAAATAGAAAAAAGATCTACTGACATATACCCAACATAATTGTAAACATAAATTAAAAAAAAAAAAAAACCTCTTTTATGTTTCCCAGTGACATTAATCACAACAGTCAAAATCGGTCACATAAAGAAACATTTTCTGTCCATAAGAAAGAAGTAAAGAGAGCTGGAGAGATGGCTCAGTGGTTATGAGCACCGACTGCTCTTCCAGAGGTCCTGAGTTCACTTCCCAGCAACCACGTGGTGGCTCAGAACCATCTGTGATGGGATCCGATGCTCTCCTCTGGTGCGTCTGAAGGCAGCGACAGTGGACACATGCCACAGGGTGGGCAGACCTTATAGATACTGTGTTCAGTGAAAAAAGCCTATCCTACATGACTTTGTGCGTGCAGAATGTTCATGAACATCACCTCCACTGACAGGTGCAGCTGAGTAGCCACTGGAGTGTTCTGTGGGATGTGGGATGGAGAACAGGGGAGAGAGAGTGGCACAATGGACTCCCACCTGAAGGAACAAAGCCTTCAGAGCAAGCACATCATGTTGTAATGGAGCAGAGGAGACGCACAGGACGTAAGGAGCATCTTACTTCCCCAGGTTTCCTTCTTACGTAGTTGGAATGGCAGACTTCTGAAGACAGCGGCAATCTCACTGAAAACAAAGAGATCCCAACCAACCATTTCTCACTCCTACAACCAGGGTATGAACACGGCTACAGAGGCAGACTGGGTGGGTCCAGAGGGCCTCCACCTGCCGTCCTATCCCAGGCTGCATGTCCCCTTTCCAGGGTTACTGGCACCTGGCCCTGACACCTCCCACCCTGCATCAAGACCTGTATTCAGGTGCTCAAAAAGCCAAACCCAAGATGCCAGCGTGACTGCTTGCCTTCACATTTCTCCAAAGGATCCTACTTCTAAGTGACCTGTCAGCTTCCTTTGCCTCCAGGACAAGGACAAAAATGACTCTCAAATCTCATCCAGTGTAATCAAAGAAAAACAGGGAAAAGCTTTCTAACCATCTGCACCCTCCAGAACGCCGACTCTCAATACCATGGTCTCAGAGAACCCGTGAGACAGACTCGGAGAGGCACCATGACCTTCTGAACACTGACCATCAAAACCAAACAAAGCCTTAGGGTCCATCTGTGACCTCCTGAGCACTGGCCCAGGAGCTCCCTAGCCTTGTTAACAAGGCCATATCCTCTCTGTGATTTCACACCAGAGCTTCTCTTCCTGTCAGTACTAAAAAGCCACACAAAAGGCAAGCAGAGAAGACCAGCAACAGGCAGGATGGGCACAGTGGGCATCTCCACATGGGTTCCAGTGTCTGGGTTTAAACTTAGGTACCAGAAACTTAGTAACCCACGTACCCAAACAGGTTTCAAGCCCTCTGCCTCCTTTAACTAGGGCTAGTTTTACTAACTGCTTGACAACAAAACTGAAGGCTGCAGTTCTGCAGGCACCACTGCCCTCTAGTGGTGAAGCACAGTACTTCAGCTTTCTCCCGTGAGCCACCACTCCAGTCCAGCCTTATATACTAACTAAACCCAAAGAAGTGGAAAATGAAACCACAATCCTGTAATGCAAACTAATCCTACCATGTTCCCGAAACTCGAACATAGAGTGAATGGAACTAACAGTTTGGAGACAAGCCATCAGTTTGGGCGCAGTGCCAATTCCTACAGTCCCAGAGCTCCACAAGCTGTCCCTGGGGCAGTGCTCACCAGGGCCTGCAGCATCCCATCCATGGCAATGACACCCTCAATGGTCTGGAAGGATGAGTGGGTCAAGGTACAAAGGCTCCAGTCCAGAAAGCTGGCCATCTTCCTCTGCTTGACATCAGGACGTGTGATAAACCTACAGGGGAGCACAAACAGAGGAGATGCTCAGTAAGACTCCAGTGCTGAAAGTTCACTCACATCCCATCAGCTACCACACACATTTCCTCCCAGTCACCTTAGATCCCTGAACAGGTCAGCTGCCTGCATACATGGCTGGCTGGCTGGCTGGCGCTCTCTCGTGCGCGTGCGCTCGCTCTCTCGTGAGCGTGTGCGCTCGCTCTCTCTCTCTCTCTCTCTCTCTCTCTGAAACCAAGTCCCTGACCACCATGGTCCAGAAGCTGATTGCCCATCAGGAAGTTACTCACAGGCCTCACCACCCTACCTCCTTCTCTCCTGGGCCACAACTAAGAAGCAGCTTCACAAATCAATGGGTATCTTTACCCCACCACAGCCAGGGCACATCTACCTATTTCTCAGCTCCAACTCCTTCCAAGTATATCCCTTAATCTCAAGATACATCCTCAACAACCTAATGCAACAGCCAGCCCCAACCCAGGGACCTTTCTCTACCACAGCCTCTATGGGTCACACAACCTCACGTTGCACAAGCCGGTTTCCTTCCACCCAACATCCAGCTAGCAATAGGAACCCAGCCCTCTGAGTCAGTGACTCTAGACAGATCCTGTAACGGAGAAAATACACGAAGGGAGGGGAAGGGAGGGGGGGGAAGGGGGGAAGAGAAGGAAGGGGAGGGGAGGGGAGGGGAAGACAAATTGAAGAGGGGACGGAAGGTGCTACCTCCCCGAAGGTGGCTCAGTGACAACCTCAAGGGGACTTGCACAGGAGAGCTGAACAAGAAGGAACACAGTCAAGTGGGAAAGGGAGCTAAGAGGAGTTGCACAGCTGTAAGTACAGGGACCAGGGACCAAAGGACCTAAGCAGGCAGGTAGCAGGTTTGATGAATGTCCTGACTACAGTCTCAGGTAGGAACATGGACATGGTGGTCAGCAGGTGGTCGTCAGGTAGTTCCTTCAGAGTAGTGGAACTACTCTAGTGCAGAGAAGGGAGACTATGAGTCCTGGAAACAGAGGGGCTCACCTCAGGGTATTCCACATGCAATACCCACTAGGGAGCCATAGGAAGCACCAGCCAGAGAAGAGTCAGGACCTAACGCAGTCATCCGGAGGGCCAGTTAGAGCTACATCCACTCTCTGGGTAAGAAACCCTCTCAGCACATACTGGTCAGTGCTAGCGTACTCCCAGCCCCTCCCAGAATATGTACAGCCAAGCACAGTGGACAGCTAACCCCTTCACCACCTCACACTCACCCCCTGCAGGTCGCACCTCACAAGACATGCTCAAGGGTCTAGACTCCCTATTTCCATACAACGTGGTCCAGTTCTTGCCTGACCTGACCTCAGTGTCCTGGTCACTCTAGTGGAAGATGACTGAATCCTTTCCCTACACAGCCTAGTATGTGTCTTCTACCTTCCTCCTGCCAGGACTCATTTGCACAGACTTACTCCCATGGCAAAGTACACCATCAAACATCAGAAAACCGTAAGCACATTTGCTTTATTAGGAGCTACCAATCTGACAGCTAAAGAGAAAACAGCGTGGAGCCATCAGGAAGCCAAACTGTGAAAGCAGCAGAGCATCCAGGTTCACTGACAACTAACTACAAAAGAGGCTGAGCCATAAGACTGGTGACTGCCAGCGACAGGAACAAGAATCGACAAAGGATGGCCGCCTTGGAACAGCGACACCGCTAACTGTGCCATCACACAATAAAAGGCAGCAGAACGGCCCAAGCACATGGCTGGAGCGGGAATGACAGCAAAAGTGGAGAGAAGACAAGAGCGGGGAACTGAGACTACACAGCAGAGGCTATTCAAAGCCAGAAATGAAAGAGCACAGGCTCTAGTGTTCCTGAGAACCATCATGGCTTCAGTCCTAGAGTCTCACACCACCCAGGCCAGAAAGCTCGACCACTGAACATTACTAAGCAATGCCTACACCTGCACACCAGCTGCAGCCAGGAATGAGGGTACTCATAAAGCTAAGGGGAGTGCCCTTCGCTGTCTTGAGACTGTAACGCCTATAGAACTAAGAGCTAAGAGCACTACTATCAGAAGCGCCTATAGAACTAAGAGCTAAGGGCACTACTATCAGAAGCTTGCACAAGAGGGCACCACCTGTTCCTCCTTCTGCTTGTTTATTCCTGCAATTTGATGCTACCAAATGCTAAGGTACACAAAAGATACCAAGACCAGCCGTGACGTTTTTCACTGGCCACCTGTGAATTCTACCGAAGAAAAGCTAAGGGATCCCCAGCCAGCTACACTAGGATTCCTGGTGGTCGGACTGACTGGGACACAGCCTTAGAGTGAAACAGCAAAGGGTAAGTAACAAGACGCATTCTGTAAAAATCATGTATGCTTCAAACTAATACAAAATAATAAACATCAGTGGAAATATGAAATAGCTACGAAACCACTGTGGAACTAGTGGTTAGCTATTGGAAGGGACTGGACCAGCAGTTCTCAGCCTCCTTCCTAACGCTGTGAGCCTTCAATACAGTCCTCGTCCACATCCACAAATTTATCTTCATTGCTATTTCATACTGTAATTGTGCTGCTGTTAAGAATCGTAATGTAAATGTCTGACATGTGGGAGGGGTGTCTGCTATTCGACCCCTGGGAAGGAGTGGCTCCACCCCCATAGGGGTCACAACCCACAGCTTGAGAACCTCTGTCCTACACTAAAAGAAATCTGAGGTGAAATTAATTCTGTGTTCCAGTGACAAACATAGAAGAACATAAATGACTACTTGTTAAATCTCTTAATAAGTTAAGATTTTGAGCTTCAACAGTAAAAATAACCAATTTTTTAAGATTTGTTTGATATTAAAGTTAAAAACTGTACTATAGGTTTTCACCTCTCCCTCTGTTCCTCCAGACCCAATCCCCCAGTCTCACCCCCAGCTCTGCAACAGAACACCTGCTGCAGCCTTCCCTGCCCCTCCCCCACCTCCTGTGGACCCCACAGATCTTACCCTCCTAACCCCTGTCCCCGGAATCATTGCTTTATCCAAGCCCCCAACGACAGCAGGCACCCCATGCTAACCAAAGGCCACCCCACCCCTGCCAGGGAGCCAGGTAGGCTGTCTGTAGACTGTCCCTCCCCTTCTGTTCCTCCAGATCCAATCTCTCATCTCATCCCCAGCTCTGTGGTAGAGCTTCTCGGGTGACCTTTCTTCATCGTCTCCCCCATTCCAACGAGATGAAATAAGCAGATCCTGGTTGAGCACTCTGCTCTCCTCTCTCTTGGGAAACCCTTCAGACCCCTAGCCTACCTCCATTCCTAAGTGTCAGCTCCCAATACCCACAAACACATTTTACCTAGAACCCACAGTGGCCACACCTATCAGATTGTCTTAGGTAGGGTTTTATTGCTGTGATGAGATACCATGACCACAGCAATTCCGATAAAGGAAAACATTTAAATGGGGCTAGCTTGTTTCAGAGGTTTAGTCCTTTATCATCATGGCAGGAAGTTCCACACCCAGGAGGGTGGCTGTAGAGAGAATCTCTTGTGCTATAAAAGCAGTCATCTGTCAATAAAGAAGCCTATGGCCAATAAGCTGAGACAGGAAATAGGAGGTAGGAGTTCCAGCAGACAGAGAGAGAGAGAGAGGAATTCTGGGAAAGTCAGATGGGGGAGGAGGGGAGACACCCTAAACTCCAGGAGATAAACACAAACCTGAGAAGTAGGTAACCAGCCAAATGATTCATAGAATAAAATAAATGGGTAATTAAGTTTTGAGCCAGTCAGTAAGCAAACCAGAGCTCTTGGCCTAGGCATTTATTCATGAAATATTAAGACTCTTATTTTGGGGAACAAAGTCTTCGGAGGAAAAGCCCAAACCTCACATGGCAGACAGACTTGGTGCTAGAGAAGGAACTGAGTGTTCTACATCAGGATCAGCAGGAAGTGACTGAGACACACTTCCTCCAACAAGGCCACACCTCCTAACAGTGCCACTCCCTGTGGGGCTATGGGGGCCATTTTGATTCAAACTACCACACAGGGTCACAGAAACAAAGGAACAAAACACCTAAAAACCCAACAAAGACAAAAATCAGATATAAGCACCTTGGCCTATAACCATTCCAATCCCAGATGCCTAGAGGCCAGTGTAACATTCAGGACAATATGTCTCCACTAGAGCCCAGCAACCCTACCACAGCAGGCCCCGAACACTGCAACACAGCTGAAGCACAAAACAACAACAACAAAATACCCTTAAAACAGCTTATGTAAAAATGATAGAAGTCCTAAAAGAGGAAATTAATAAATCCCTTGAAGAAATCCAGGAAAATACAAACAGTAGGAAATGAATAAAACTGTTCAAGACCTGAAAATGAAAACAGAACACACACACACACACACACACACACACACACACACAGGCAGTAGTGGTATCCATCCATCCACCTTTAATCCTAGCAGAGACAGGCAGATCTCTGATTCCAAGGCCAGCCTGGTCTACAAAGTCAGTTCCAGGACAGCCAGGGCTACACAGAGAAACCCTGTTCCAAAAATTTTTATATATATATATATACACATACACACACACACACATTTGTGTGTGTGTGTGTGTGTGTGTGTGTGTGTGTGTGTAAGAGAGAGATTGACTTATCTTGTGTGCCTGGCCCTTTAAAGGATCACCAGTTGCTAGTCGACTGGCCCTTTAAGAATTCTTAGCTGTTAGAACTGCTTGAGCCTATGGCCTTCAGTGTTGGTGACCTCTTGGATTTCTGGGAACAGGATAGAATGTTAAAAAGCCAGCTGAGGCAAGAGAGAAGGGGGCTAGCTGAGTGAAGACAGTTGGTGACAGGTGAGTCGAGAGAAACTGAGCAGAGCAGACAGTCTAGAATGCTTGCTATACTTTGGAGCTGTTAGAATTGGGAGGACCGGGAGAAGGGACAGTTTAAGCACACTGTTGAGGGACTTAGGGACAGAGGGGAGAAACATTGGAAGGGGCTGCTGTAATCCCCAAGCAGTGCACTGAAGCTGAGGCCATCCTGGGCTACCTATGAGTCACAGGCCAGCCAGGGCTACATAGAGAAACTGTCTCAAAAACAAAAACACAAACGGATGGATGGATGGATGGATGGACGGACGGACAGATGGGTGGATGGGTGGACGGACGGACGGACGGATGGATGGATGGGTGGATGGATAGACGGATGGATGGGAAAGAAGCCCATGAATTTTGTGGCCTTGTGTATGATATCCTGAGTGATACTGTGGTGCATTATATGGTTAAACATCTCACTTTCTGTCACTAAGATCGTACCTTGATGCTCCATGTAGTACAGATAGTGGCAGCCGGCCCCTCCTTCCGGCCACAGTAAGATGCCTCAGCGGGAGCTGTCAAACATGGCACACCACCACACCTCCTCAGCCTGCAGCCATCACAGGAGCTGTCCACGGTGGCACACCACCTTTCCCACCTCAGCATGAGCTGCCCTGCCCCTCAAGAGTTGTCCATGGTGGCAACGCCTTCCTTTCCTACCTGACCCTACAGCCTTGGTGAAACCTGAGGAGCTGTCCACAGTGGCAGTAGCTCCTCTACAGCCTCCCTCCAGCAGACCCACAGAGATGGTGCCTCTGCAAAAGCTGGCTGAAACCTGGAAGCACTTCCCACCCTGAGCCACAGGCCCAACTCAGGAAAAAGGGGGTTTTAAAAAAATAAATAAAAGCCACCAGTCCCTGAGCTCCCCAAGCTCAGGACTTGAAATTCCACCAATCCGCCATCTGGAAAGATCCGCCCCCCCCCCCAAGAAAGCCTACATAAAGCACTTCCCTTTGTCCAGTTCCCTGCAGTCAGCTCCCAAGCAGAGGGCAGCCATCCCTGGACCCTCCAGTAAACCTCTTTCCTGAGATTTCCTGCCTGGTATAACTCTAGTCAGAAAAAGCCAAGCGGAAAAGCAATGAAGAAGAGGAGAAGGGCTGAGTCTCCTGAGCACCTCAGCTCAGCTGGGAAGACCCTCCCCTGGGAGATGCAAGGCCTCTGAGGCTTCCTCTCAGAGCTTGTGTGGTTCCTGGGCCCCATGACTCAGGATGCCCTTCCACTGAGACACTTTCTCTCATCAGAGCTGTATGGCTCCTGGGCTTCCGAGTCCCAGGAAAGGTCTTTCCATCCAAGCAGAGACACAGCTGGGCTGGGGTTGGCAGGGAGTTAAGGGAACTGGTTACTATTCTAAAGAAGCTAGCTGTTTTGTGTGTGTGTGTGTGTGTGTGTGTGTGTGTACACATGCATGCCTATGTATATATATCTTCTCTGCTTCTCATGGAACTTTCTCCAAAACTACCACATACTTGGACACAAAGCAAGTCTCGACAGATCCAAGAAAACTGAAATGAGTCCCTAAATCCTATCAGGCTACCGGCAACTGATTAAAGCTAGGAACCAACAACAGAAACAGCACCATGCTTAAAAACTAACAGACGCTCAACAGCTCTCTCCTGAATGGAAAGTGGGTCAAGACAGAAATAAAGAAATGAAAGGCTTTCTAAATTTAGTGTAATAAATACACAGCATACCCAAATTTATGTGACAAAATGAAAGTGGTCCTAAGAGGCAGGGTCATAGCACTAAGCACCTACATTTAAAAACGACAGAGAGAAAACCCAGACTAGCGACAACACATCTGACAGCTCTATTTAAAAAAAAAAAAAAGCAATCACACCCAAAGATGACAAGATGTAACAAAACTCAGGGCTGACATCAATAAAACAAAGAGTTGGTCCTTTAAGACAAAGCAACAGCTCAACAAACCTTACTCAAATTCACTTAAGATGGAGAGAAAGTACACAAATTCACAAAATCGGAATGAAAGGGGAGCATAACAGACATCAAGGAAACCCAGAGAATCCACCCACGCATACGTTTAAAAGCCTGTACTCTACCAAACTGGAAAACCTAAAAGAAATGGATATATCTTTCAGTAGGTACCGCTTGGCAAAGTTAAATCCAGATCAGGTGAACAACTTCAACAGACCTAGAATCCTAGTGAAATAGAAACAAAGTCTCCCAACCAAGTCCAGCAGGTGTGGCGCACACCTTTAAAGTCAGCACCTGGGAGGCAGAGGCAGGCGGATTTCTGAGTTCGAGGCCAGCCTGGTCTACAGAGGGAGTTCCAGGGCAGCCAGGGCTACACGGAGAAACCCTGTCTCGAAAAAAGGAAGGGAAAAAAAAGCCTCTTAACCAGTAAGAGCCCTGGGCCAGACGGTTTTAGCACCGAATTGGATAAGACCTTCAAAGAAGAGTTAATACCAATACTCCCCAAATTATCCCACAAAACAGAAACTATACTCAATAAAAACTTCAAAACAAATCCTAGAGCACATTAAAAAGATCATCCGCCATGATCAAATAGGCTACATCTCAAAGATGCAGGGATGGTTCAATATACAAAAATCAATAAATGTCATCTACCATATAATCAAAATGAAAGAAAAAACCACATGACCATCTCATTATATGCAGAAAAGCCCCCTGACAAAATCCCATAGCTGTTTATGATAAAAGTTATAGAGTGGTCAGGGACACAAGGCACACCTAATAATAAAAGGCAGTTCACAGCAAGTCCAGCATCAACCTAAGGGAAAAGAAACTCAAAGCAACCCCACTGAAGTCGGGAACAAGACAAGATTGCCCACTCTCTCCATACCTGTGCAGAATAGTATCTGACGTCTTAACTAGAGCAATAAGACAACAGAAAAACAGATAAAGAAAATGTGGTACACTTACATAATAAAATATCACTCAGCTGGTAGAATGCCATCAGTGCTTCTTGGCATTTTGGCTAAGATCAGGTGTAAAAGTAAAATCTCATGAAATGTGCATAGAAAAAAGTCATCCTGAGTAAGAAAAATAAAGACGGTATGGATTGACTTAAGTGGGTATTAGCTATTAAATAAATGATAACTAAACTACAGTCTGTAGAGTCAGGGAAGTTACCTACAGAAGAAGGGACTAGGAAGGGATACATGGACCTCCCTGGGAAGGGAAAACAAAATCAATTTTATAGGTGGACCGGGGCAGGGAGGGGGGTGGGAATGGGAGGATCAGGTGGGGAGGGGAGACAGGTTGAGGGAAGGAAGAGGCAGACCTGAGGGGCAGTTGAGGCGGGGTGTGGAAACCTAGTGCAATGGAAGTCTCCTAAAATGCATGAAGGCACGTCTACTGAAGTGTCCAACTAATGAGGGAAATGAGCTCCAACTGGTCATCTCGTGTCACCAAACGAAGCTTCCAGGGCTGAGTGAGTTCCATTCAATTGTACTGTTGGCCAAAGGGGTCCCACAGAAGTCACCAAACAACCCAGAATGCTGCTCTCCACAAACTGATGGCCAGGCCCCACTGCTGAAGACAACACCCACACACCTCATGGAACATGGAGTGGTTGATCTGATGCCTACGGAACCTTCACCCCTTCGTTCTAGTGCCTACGGTATGAAAAGTGCTTTGTAAGCTACCAAAAGAGAAACATAAACACCAGCCCAGACAGTCTGCCTTGTCTGCAAACTATGCTAGAGCAGTGGTGACACAAAGACTGTGGGAGTGACCAACAGACATCTGATTTGACTTAAGCCCCACGTAAGGCTCCACCAGAGAGAACACATACCTGACATTGCTTTGGTGACCAAGAACCAGCGACTAGATAGCCTAGAGACCTACTACCATAACCTACCTAGTCTTTAAAAAAAAAGATCCATAAAATGAGTCAATGATATTCTGCTCTACTCCTAAGTCAGTGCCTTTCTCAGCCATCATCAGAGAAGCTTCCTCTTACAGCAGAGTGGGAACAGAGACCCATAGCCAGATATTATGCAGAAATGAAGAAGTTCGGAACACGCAGCTCCAAATGGGATATGTTCATTAAATCCCTCCCCTCACAGAACCCCAAGGAAGAGGAGGTAGCAACAGTATAACACGGATGAACGGAGAAGTCAAGAGAACAAGGCCTTCTGACTCAGCTGATCAAAGTTTATATGAACTCAGAGACTGAAGCCACGGGCGTGAGGCCTGCACCAGGTCCCCTGCATATACAGAATGACTTTTGACTTCGTTTATTATGGGACTCCTCAGTGTATGAACGAGTAGGTCTCTGGGTCTCGTGCCTTCTCTTGGAGCACTTTCCTTCTGTTGGTTTGCTTCATTCCATCTTTGACGTGATGGGTTTTGTTTCATCTTATTTTTTATTTTATTATATTTTATTATCTCTTAGAGACAGAAAGGGGGTGGATCTGGATGAGCAGGAACTGGGAAGATTAAGATTAGAGGGAAGGGAAACTGTAGCCGGGATATGGTGTACGAGAAAAGCATTGAGAAAATTAAAAAGAAACATAGAAGAATTAAAGACAGAGTTAAAGACCTTAGAACTGGAGAGGTAGCTCAGTGGTTAAGAACAGCGACTGCTCCTCCAGAGGACCAGAGGACCAGAGCACCCACGGGGCAGCTCACAACCATTCCAGGGGATATGATACCTCTTCTGGTCTCCATGGCCACCGTGCACACACATGGTGCACAGGCAAAGATAAAATTAAACAAATCACACACACATACAAAAAAAAGTTCCGCTGAGCATGGTGGCACACACCTGTACATCCCAGAGCAGAGGACAAGGACCAAGATCATGAATTTAACACTAGGCTGAACTACCTAGAAAGTTCAGGTCCAGCCTGAGCTACAGAAGAAGACCCTGAAGGAACAAGAAAAACAGTGGGGAAAGGAAAAGTTCCAAAGACTGGAGGAAGAGAATGGAAATGGAAGTTAGTCCAAAGAATAAAAGCCAAAAACAGCCTGAGAAATGCAGCCCATGGACCCCAGTGGAGGACAGACAGCTCCGAGAATCCCACGGGTATAAGGATGAGCAGTCCTGTTACAGAGAGTACACGGTAAGACAGGAGGACATGGGGAAACATGAGCCGTTGATTGTGTTTATGCTTTGAATCTGAACCGTCTCCCTCATGCTGACATTCCGAATGCTTGTTCCCAAGCTGATGGCACGACTGGGAAGGTGCTGCAGAGAATTTAAGAGAGCTAGCTGACAGAAAGAGGCCACTAAGAACAGAGGAGCAGGCCTTTAAGTCATAGCATGGACTCTAAATCAGGAAGCTCTCTGCTTCCTGATGTACTGCAGATAAACAACCTTCCCCAATATATGTTCCCATCACAACGAATTGAGCTTCTCAGGATTCTCTGCAATGAGGTTTCCTGTCAGCGTTTTGGTCACGGCAATGCAAATGTAACTAATACAGACACCAATTAAACATTTTAAACCAAGAACATACACTTGGTCCAGCTCAAAGCAGGGTATTCTCCAGGCTGTCTGCCACCCCTAGGGTCCAACAGAGGCACTGCACAGTAGAGCCCTGGAGCCCAAAATCTCCACCTCTTAGGGTCTAGCCACAGAAAACAATCCAGATTGCAAAGCATACTACGGTCATGCTCTTGTAATCACATAAGTGAGACAGGCAACCACAGGCCTGACACACGGCATACACAAAGTCAGCCAGTGGTTACCAAAAGAAAAAGCGGGCTGCTACCTTGTGAGACTGTTACACGTGTTAATAATAGCACTGAAAACCTCAGAAACAGTGTGTGTGCCAGCAGAACTCATAGGGAGGATTTTTCCAATTTCCCTTTTCTTCATGAAATACACCTTGCTGTACTTTGTACTTTGGTTTGTTGTTGTTGGTTTTCTTTTCTTTAGAGAGGGAATCACTGTGTGTGTACATCTACAATGGCCTCCAAAGCTCATGTGAACAGCCTCTTAAGTACGGACACTACAGGGGAACGCCACCATGCCCAGGGTACACAGGCGGAACACAGAAGCTTCTTCTTCAAGCTTATGCATCAAGAGTAAAGCTGGGAATTGGCTCAATGGTTAAAAGGCTTGCTGCTCTTCTAGAGGACCCATGTTTAAATCCCCGCACCCACACGGTGGCTAACAATCATTTGTGACCAAGGGGTCCAGTGTGCTCTTCTGGGCCTCTAAGGGCACTTCATGCATATGGAACACAGACATACATGTAGGCAAAATACCTACATACAAAAGAAAAGTAATTAAATACAATTTATGAAAAAAATTTCAAAGCTCTATCCTCATCTTTCTTTTTGCTGTGGTTAGTTGGTTGTTTTTCAAGACTAAAGAGTTTAACAATGTAGCTCTGGTTAGCCCATAACTCACTATATCAATCAAGCTGGCCTTGAACTCAGAGAGATTTGTCTGTGTCTGTGTCTGCCTCTGCCTCTGCCTTCTGGGTGCTGGGACTAAATTCATGAGTCATCATATGCCTGGCTTCTTATCTTTCTATAACAAATTTTCTATATCTTTCTGCATGTTACTACCTTAACAGGTTTGTAACAATGTAACAACAGTAAGAGTTACAAGAAGTGGGTCCCAGAGACCTCCGCCAAACAATACCGACCACTGCCACTGTTCTTAGATACTCACTAGAACTGGACAGTGAGACTCTATTGCTAAAGACAGCACGCGCTTTAATCACAGGACATAAATCAACCGTACTGACCTGGAAGCTTCCTCCTTGATAGCTTTCATAGCGCTCCAATAATGACTGGTCTGGCAAGACAGACCCATTGGTACAACGGTGGCATGACTATGAGAGGTAAAGCCAATAGCTTTCTAAGTGAATTTAAGGCCCACTCTACAAGAAGGAGCGCCTATCTAGTACCGAATGCCAGTCAACAGGCCATGGCTAAGGAGATCACGGGCCCTACTGGTAGTGCTTTGCCAAAGGAGCACAGAAACCAAACTGCCTTGTAAATACCCTTACACCCACAGACCAGAACAGCTCTCACCCTTATCAGAGAAGGTCTCCACGCAAAGGGTGGCAGTTAGAGGCTCACAACTGGTCAGAGAAAACAAAGGACTACGGAGTGCTCAGGCCTGCGTGCGAGTCTACAGGACACCCACTCCAACTTCCCGAAATGCTCAGCAAACATCACAGAAGTGGGGACGGAAAGAGACTGCAGACTGCTGGGCAGGGGTGGTGCACGCCTTAAATTATCAGCTTGGGAGCGAGCATTCAAAACGTCAACGTGAGGGAGACATTTCAGATCCAAACAATGAGAACTCCAATTGCTTACGTTTGCCCTGTTTCTCTCGTTTTACCCACTCTCTGTACCCTTACACTTGTGGGACTCTTGGAGCTGTCTGGTCTACATCAGCAGTGTCTGTGGGGTGGATTTTTCAGGTGATAGTCACCTATAACTAATAAACCCAGCGCTAGAGACTCAGAAGCAGGCAGATCTCTGAATTCAAGGCCAGCCTGGTCTACAAAGTTTCAAGACAGCCAGGGCTACACAGAGAAATCTTGTCTCAAAAAAAAAAAAAAAAGTCTTCTGGCCATGACAAGGCTACGCACTCATGAATTCACAGCAGCTGTGGCTGTCAGCCTAACACCTGAACAAGATCAAACCAGTCAACACTAGAGCACTGAGGAGAAAGGGGCTCATGCGGCCCACCCTTAGCTGAGGAACTTGTGACTGTTGATGGACATAAGGGTTTCAGCTCTCTCAGCAGCGTGGCCCATGGTAGGACACTCATCCTGCAGACACACAGGCTACACACACTGGACTCGGTGGGTTAGGAACACAAACCAAGTCATGAACCTGGGAAGGGTTTTGGAGGGCAGTGGGGCGTTTCCCAGAGAAGCTGGAGGTGGAAATTCAGGCGTGGTAGATACCATCTAAATAGATACATCATGTTCTTATATGAAATTTCCAAATAGCATTTATTAAATAATTTGGAATAATTAATGGTTTTAAAATAAAAGTAAAAATAAACTTTTAAAGTAAAATAATAATCAGGAAAAACAAAAAGTTACAGGGAAAGCCAAGTATGGAAGCTCGCACTTGTAAGTCCAGCAACGAGGAGACTGAGGCAAGAGGGTTCTAAGCATGTTTGAAGCAAGCCCCAGCTAAGTTCACAGGAAGCTCAGACTTAAAAGTACAGCTAATAAAGGAAGCACATGTGGTCCCAGAGCCACGGGTAGAGAAGGGCCCAAAACGCTGCCAGCAACTAGTACAGCGGGGCAGACGGCGTTTCCACGAGGAACAGCAAGCTACTGTGCACAGGCCCACCTAAAAGATGACTGTGGAATACAGGTGACTCAGAACCAAGTAAACAGTGTCACCGAGCACCTCTGGAGCCATTCCCGGTGACCATGTCAGTCTAACACCTTCACAGGCTCAGGCTAGTGGCTGTACTGCACACGCAGTCTAACAAGGCTGGCAAGAGCCCCTCCAGGGTGGATACCAGCTACACCAAATGAAACACTTATTCTGGTCACCTCAACACAAAATGGCGCTGGTGCTTCTGTGGCCTGGAGACACTGTATGGAGTAAAGCCTGGCATACGTCTATTACCATTAGCATGTTTGGTAAGAACAAACAGCAAATACAGGGTAGACAATAAGGCTGGTAAAATGGTTCAGGAGGTAAAAGTACTCATGGACACACACACACAAAAGCAAGCACACACGCACATGCATGCAGTGATTAATTAAATGTAATATTTTTACAAAATGTGACTTTTTAATTTTTAAATAGACAATAGCTTTAACAAAATTAACAAACATTTACAAAGTCCCACCCAGCTGGCAAATACTGAAAAGGGAGCCTTTAATTGACTCAGCCTTTGCGGGGACTATATTTTAAACCCCTAAAAACACTGACCCTACTTACAGGAATTCATGCCAAGAAATCAATCAGAATAGTGCAGTTTTATGTGGAGTATTCAGGAACATCCATGGTAACCTTGGTAACCAAGTAGGAAGAAGGCCATCGACATCTCCAGCGGTAATACATTCACTTCCCTATCAGGAAAAGATAAGGGGTTCCAGGGACAGCCAAGGGTGCAGTAACTCAGCCAGAGTATGCGGTCACCAGACATGCACCAGAATACAAGCAGCTATACCTCCCAGAGCAAGAAGGAAGATATGGGTTACATTCTTCAAAATATATGAATCCTTTTGTTAAGGTTTGAATCAGAAACATCCTGAAAGATCATGTGATCAAAGCTGCTTGCCAGCTGATGGGGTTCATCTGGACCTCGAGAGCTCTGAGCTCTGTAGAGACTAATCTATTGATGGGCTCATAATCTGATGACATTATTAGTAGTACATGCTGGCCTAGCTGGAGGAAATGCACCACGTAGGATATTCTCTGAGAGGGTCATATTCTACCCCTGTCTCTATGTTCATCCTTCTCTACTTAGCAGATACCATGAGGTCAGCAACTCTGTCCCACCCTCTCTGCTATGCTCTGACACAGCACAGACCCTACACTGCACACAGGTGGACTCATGACTAAGATGGATTTACCATGGAGTAAGACCTACACAACCATGAGCCTAAACAAGTCTTTCCTCCTCTGCCTTTTCTCAGGTATTTTTCCACAGCAATGAAAGATAATTAACACTTTTATAGTTAGAAAGCTGTCATCTTTTCAGACCTTGATAAAGCAGGGAACAACCTCCCTTTGGAGATTTTCCTCCCATGTGAGGAGTCCCTAAGAAAGAGGCCTTAGCAGGGCAGAGTGGCACATGCCTTTAATGTGAGCCTGATTCAACATAGTGAGTTCCAGGTCAGCCAGAGCTGCATAGTGAGACGCTGGCCTTGCCAGTTCCAGGGGATGAAAGTGCCTTAAAGAACCCACACCTCATCACTGGATCAAGCTTCCTAACACAACGTTAATCCAAGCTTGTCAACTGCCCAAGAAAGCGTCTCTTCTCACCTCACAGAGATGAGCCCTGTAAAGCCTCAGGTACACCCATCTGAGGGGCTGACCATTATCTACCCAAAACAACTGCAAGGCTTTACGGCCCGTTTCCCACTTTCACCAGTTCAGAAGGGAAAATGCTGAAAGGTCTAACTTAGGTAACTATGCATAAAATAAATCATATCGTGGCTCGGCGGGTAAGAGCACTGGGTGCTCTTCCAGAGGACCCAAGTTCACTTCCCTGCACCTACATGGTAGCTCACAAGTGTCTGTAAGTCCAGCTCCAAGGAATCCAACACCCTTGCACAGATACATATGCAGGCAAGACACCAATCAGTGTGCATAAAATAAAAATAAATAAGATAAAATAAAAATTGCATCATTAGGCACCCTAACGTCCCCCAGAGGTCATAGGTTGCTAAAGGAAAACCCCACTACTTGCCTTTAATCCCAGCGCTTACAGCAGCGGTTCTTGGCCTTCCCAGTGCTTCGAGCCTTTACTGCAGTTCCTCATGCCGTGTGCCTTCAACCGTATATTACTTTTGTTGCTGCTTCATACTCTTATCTTGCTACTGTTCTGAATCACAGTGTAAACATCTGATACTCAAGATGTCTACATTCAAACCCCTGTGAAAGGGTCATTCACCCACGACCCACAGTTGACTTAGAGAAAGCCAGATGTCTGTGTGTTCAAGGACAGCCTGGTCTACATAGCGAGTCCCAGGACAGCCCAATACCAAGTGTGGGATAGCTCCATTTGCCTTGTTGGTCAGAGGTATCCCAGAGACCCTAAGAACAACACAGGCAGTTTTGGCTGCCCACCAAAACTTTTGATGGTAAGACCCTAATGCTAAAGACACCACACAGTGGTCAGAGGACACGGAAAGATGAAGACTGTATTGACCAGGAAGTTTCCTCACTGTTGGCCAGCTTCTACAGTATTAGAGGTTATTGTGTAGGTTGCCGGGGATTGGGAGAATCATCAACAATCTCATCTACCCTGTGAACTATAACATTGACCAGAATAGCAAGCTATGCACATAGGTGCAACAGTGGCATGAATTACTGGCAGAACCAACTGCTTTCTGAGAGGGATTTAAGGCCTAATCCACAAGCGGAAACACACGCCTAGCACTGTAAACCTGGTCAAGAACTCATGACTAGGGAGCTCACAGGCCCAAGGACGACCCTGCTAACTGGACTATCATACTGTCCCTAGATTCATATCCCTACCCACAGATCGTGCAGCTTTCAGACCCCATCAGAGAGGTCTCTCTGTGCAGTGGACAGTGCAAAGAAATGCCAGTGGCATGCTCAGCCACAGACTGGACCACTCCTCTCATGAATTCACAGTAGCTACAGCTGCCTGCACAGATCAAGCCAGTCAATATTAGATCATGAAGGGGAAGGGCTCGTGTTACCAACACCTAACTGAGGAGCTACAGACAGCTGATGGTTCCTTGATGGGGGAAAACCAGTCCTCTTTAAGGGTGTGGACCCTGCCCAGTGGATCACCCTATACCCATGAGAATACGGGCAACACATAGTTGTTATTTTTTTTTAAAGGATACAAAGTATGGGTCGGCAGACTTTGCATATCAATTTCCTCCCAGATAAACCATGTATCCCAAGATACGAGGTGTAGGGGCTGGAGAGAGGCTCAGCGGTTAAGAGCACTGACTGCTCTTCCGGAGGACCTAGGGTTCCATTCCCAGCACCCACATGGTGGCTCACAACCTCTGTGACTCTAGTTCCATGGGATTCAACGCCTCTTCTGACCTCCACAGGCAATGCACACCCCCACACACACATACATGGCACAAAGATACAGATGTATGCAAAACACCTATACACATAAAATACAAATTAAACGAACCTTGGTTTGGGGGTTTGTTTTGTCATTGCGGGCACAGAATGCTAACAGGAAGTAAGACAAGCTGCTCTAAAGGAAGGGGAGTATCCCACCCACCCCAATAAAACCTCAAGCTCAGCAAGCCCCAAAAGCAACCAGATTCATTAAGGTCCTGCCTCCCCAAGCATACACATGAGCAGCAAGGACTACTCAGGCATTCTCAGACAAGCTGAGCGGCCTACAGAGTGCACAGTTTGTTCCGAGTTTCTTGAGCGTCAACCAGACTGGAGTGGGCTTTCATTGACAACGCTTTCACTGAGCCATTTCTACTGTAAGTAACACCTCGCCCACATCCAAGTGGCCCCAGGAAAACTCACCTACTTGACCAATTTGGACTTTGGTGGCGTCTGTACTGTGATCTGTCATTGTGAATTCCCTACCTGGCAAGGAGCCATTTTGGGTCCCCTCAGGACCAGTGCCATACAACAGTAGAGAGGAGTAGGAAAGGAATGATTATGACCAAAATCCAATGTGTGAATTCTCCGACAATGTTTTTAAAGAATCCCAACATCCTCAAATTCACAAAACCAGTTCATTCAGCCTTTATATGTATCACTGGCATGTCTGAGACATCTCAAAGCAGGCTGTGTTGATCACCTCAACTCACCGTAGAAACTATCTCCTACCTGCAGTTTTAACTACATAGCACACTGGTAAGATTTTACGCAGTGAACTACCATGTGTGTCCAGGATCCCAGCATAAACTGCTTCTCAGGTGACTCCCAAAACCTCACAGCTGCTGCTGCCTCGGGGGGATACCACACTAGAGAAGGCTAGCCCAGCAGGACTTGTACTCAGGGTACTTCTATTTAAGGGACTATAAGGTATCCCTGTGAGTCCCAAACCAGCACCAGGCTACCCAAGCCCCAAATGCACATCAAGGAATGCTACAAGCCCTAAACTGGCACCAGGTGACCTCTATGAGTGCCACAAACTAGTGCCAGTCCACTCCATAAGCTCAAAGCAGCATAAAGGGTGGTCACTTGTGGTTCAAATGTCTTCTATGACCCACCAGAGCTGCCTGTTCCCTCAGAGAGATCTATGATGTATAAAGAGCTTAAACTTCATCTGAGAACAGAAATGTAGGCATAAGGTCTAAGTGCGCCCCATAAGTGCGCCCCATAAGTGCACCCCATAAGGGCACCCCATAAGGGCTGTCCTGGTGTTATTCAAACGCTGGCTTCTCTGCCCTCATATCTTGTTTCAATCTGGACACCGCATTGTAAGGCTTATGTCTAGAATCTCCTATCTCAAGTCTGTGTAAACAATTCTTACCATTTCTTCTCTGCCTTGTCAATAGGCATGCCCATAGCTGGGCAGAAGGGAGAATAGGGCAGAAGCTTCCGCCAGCCAAGGGAGCAGAAAGAGAGGCGGCTTGAGATCAGCCGTGAGGAGGAGAGGGTCCGAGAAGAAACCATGAGGAAAACATCTGAAGCCCAAAGAGTCAGGTCAACAATAATACACAAGTGTTTGGGATCATGGCTGGAAGGTAGCCAGATTAGCATAGGGGTATTATAAATCATTTAACTGCCCAGTACGGACATGCAGCTTGGTTTCTCTGTGTAGTTAGTGGGGACTAGCAAAGGTAAGAAATACAGCCACCGGATTAATTCACTGTTAACATTTATATTAAAAACAACTCATTTTACAACACACACACACACACATATAGCAGTATGTAAGACAGGCTTATAATGGACAGTCACATCTCAGTCAACAGTTCTGCACGGCCAACAAAACTTACTTGGACACAAGGACAGCAGCTGCATCTCGTGCCTTGTCACTGACCACCAAGTAAGACTGCAAGAATTTGACAGATTCAATTTAGCACTTTTATCTTCATTTTCTAGATTTCCTACAGTTATGTATTATTTACACAATTGTAATTAAATGTAAAATGAGTGGATTCTCTAACTCTCTCTTGCCCCTAAAACCTCTTACATATTACCATTATGCTTAACAAGTATTTGTATTATCTATAAAGAAATGAGACTTGCTAAGGCAATTTATCCGACCTCTACATAAAATCACAGTTCAAAGCTGAGGTATCACTGGAAGCAGTAATGTAATGTCAGTGAAACCAATATAAATATGTGCACCAAAAGCGTATCCAACTAAACTCTCAACTCAAGACAAGTGCACGATTAACTGTTAAAGGTTTGTGTGATCATAGTTACCTCTGCTATTTGCAGAATTCGGTCCATTATGGGTATTCGTGTTTCTCCAGATTGAGTGGGCAGGTTCCCATCAAGGCGTGAAAGATCAAAAGGGATCAAGCAGGTCACAGAGAGCCACAGTAAAAGCATGTAGCGAGTTTCCCATGTCTAAGGAGTTAGAGCACAGTCAGAACAATTCCAACAGAAGACAAAGCTGCTGGGTATGATGGTGCACACCCTGAATCCCTGCACTCGAAAGGCAAGGCAGGTGGATCATTCCAAGCCAGTCTGATTCACACAAGGTCTAGGCCAGCCAGGGCTACATAGTAAAACCTGATCTCAAAAAGAAAGAAAGAAGGGAGGGAGGGAGGGAGCGAGCAGAGCAGAGCAGAGCAGAGCAGAGGTCAATCCAACCATAATCCACTGACACCCAAGTGGCCTTCCCACCAACCCAGTGCCTACCATAGGCCCTGAGGTATCACCCAGCCCACTGTCACATAAGCGCAGCCTTTCTAGGGCACCATGCACCTGCTGCCATGGTCTTGGAGACCTAGCAGTCACACTGAATCAAAAGGCATACTCTTTGCTTTATAATGGACAGGTTCTAAAAGAGAGTAACTTAAAGTAGTACGTGTAGATGCTAAAGAAGCAGCAGAGGGAAATTTTTAAAAATAGCCTAGGATAAAACCAGAGTTGGAAGATGGAGTTGCCAGTGCCGGGGAGCCAGCAGGGAGAGCTTGGGAAGGACTCACCTCATGGTCTTTAGGGTTCTGACCTGTGAACATATCTAACACAGGCTGAACGTCAGCTACTTCATGAGGAAACAGACGCAGAAATACTTTATATCCACGAACCTGCCAAACAGAAAGACATTAGAATATACAGAATACGGAGTGCACTGTGTAACTAGATTACAGAACGAGCGGCAAAGCTACCTCCATACCTCCATCAAAACCCATCCTCTATGCCCCCAATGGCTGAGTGACACGACTCAGCAAGACCAAAGGGACGAGACAACTACCTTTATCTCTTACTTAGTCATTATCTATGTTCTGACCCAGTTTGGCCAACAAGTCACACTGTGTGCATCAGAGATATAAGTGCTACAAACTGAAAACTTCTGCTTCTACCCTGTCCAGCGATTGCTTTCTGACGTTTATGAAAATGAAGTCCTTATGCACCTCAAGTGGTCCCACTAACACTTAGAGAAAACAAGCTGCATTCTATCAACAGCCAAAAGCCTCACCTGCTACAGGTAAGAATGCTTTTTGTTTTTTGTTTTTTTGTTTCCGAGACAGGGTTTCTCCGTATAGCCCTGGCTGTCCTGGAACTCACTCTGTAGACCAGGCTGGCTTTGAACTCAGAAATCTACCTGCCTCTGCCTCCCGAGTGCTGGGATTAAAGGCGTGCGCCACCACTGCCCGGCTCCCAGTAAGAATGCTAAGACATGTTCCCTGAGACTCACAAACTTTACACAGAGATAACTCCAAGTCACTCCCAAATCTCTAAGTCTGGAGAAAGCAGACCATCAGATGTTCTTCCTCAGAGGGGAAGTATAAGACTCCCCAGTAAATTCATCCTCACAATATAATTTAAGAAGCACTTCTGTTGCTGGGTGTGGTGGCGCATGCCTTTAATCCCAGCACTCGGGAGGCAGAGGCAGGTTGAGCTCTGTGAGTGAGTTCCAGGACAGCCAGGGCTATACAGAGTGAGACCCTGTTTAGGAAAAAAAGGAGGAGGAGGAGGAAGAAGAGGAGGAAGAAGAGGAGGAAGAGGAGGAAGGAGCAACAACCCTTCCATTTCCATCAAGGCTTTTGCTTTGTCCTTATAAGAAACTTTTTGTTCTAACTAAGGACCCCAAGATCACTAAGTCCCAAGACCCAACCCAGGCTAAAAAGAAAATGAAAAAGAGCACCAACAACTTGTGTTGAAGAACCATGTTCCCCAAGAAATAACACTTCTAGAGCCATTAACTTCTAGAGCAACCGGATGAGGAAAGTGTCTGTCTACTCTACAGCACTATACAGACGTTACCTTGGTGATGATATATAGAAATTTAAAAGCCAGATGTACAAGGTCGGGCAGAGAGGTCTCGTCCTGTACTAGGTCCAACAGTGAGTTCATCATCCACTCTAGGGGAAAACAGATATGAAAGCCACCTCTGAAAAAAAAACATTCACCTTAATGCACATTCCCATTTTAAATACAAGAAAAATATCTAAAATTGGTATCTGATACCGTGTTTTACAGATGACGCCCATTAAAACTGGTCTGATTTACCAATAGGTTAGGCTGAACTAAGACAGGAAACAGAAAAGGAGGAAAAAGAGGGTCACACAGGACACAGCTTTCTCCTGTTTATTCGAAGGCTACGTTCAGAACCCAGAGAGGCTGTTGGGCAGGCGGTACAAGAGCTCCGGCCACACCCCACAGACTATCCTACTGGCCTCTCGGCCAATCCAATGCCCAAGAGACCCTTATACACCATCAACCGCATCCCCACCACGAACAAGACTCTGTGCCGTGTCCTGTAAGCCTTCCCAGGGACCTGAGGTGGCACTGGGGAGCTAGCACAGTCACCCAGAGTTAAAAGGCACACTCTGTGCTTTATGAAGAACGTATTTTAAAGGATAAATACACAAAGATTATAGAGCTCCTTAACTTCCCTATGTAGGCTAGGCTGGCCTTGAACTCACAGATCTGCCTGCCTCTGCCTCCCACATGCTTGGACTAAAGGAGTGTACCACTACACCCAGCCTCAATGTTAACTTCTTTAAAAAACATTAGAGCAGTTGAGTATCAGCTTGAGAGATGGCTCAGCAGTTGAGCGCACTTCCTGCTCCTGCTCAAGACCAGGGTTTGGCTGCCCCATAACTCCAGCTCCAGGGCTTCAATCCCCCACAAGGACCTGCACACACCCACACACATATACACAAAAGTAGAAATAAAATCTTCAAAAAAGCAGGGCAGTGGTGGCGCACGCCTTTAATCCCAGCACTTGGGAGGCAGAGGCAGGAGGATCTCTGAGTTCAAGGCCAGCCTGGTCTACAGAGTGAGTTCCAGGACAGCCAGGGCTACACAGAGAAACCCTGTCTTGAAAAACCAAAAAACCAAAAAAAAAATTGAGGGGCTGAAGAAATGAGTCCGCAGTTAAGAGGAATGCCTGATGCCTTTCCAAAGGATCAGGGTTCGACTCCCAGCACCAATATGGTGGCTCAGAGCAGCTGTAACTCCAGTTGCAAGGGCTCCAATGCCCTCTTCTGGCTTCTGCAGGCACTGCACACATGGTACACAGACATACTTGCAAGCAAAACTCCCATGCACATAAAACAAAGTAAATCTTTTATTTAAAAATTGAGTGTTGAAGGCGAAATTTGTAACAAATATAAAAGTTCTATGACAAAGGTAGTAATGTTGCACAGAAAACAGGAGGAAGAAACAAAAGAACTTTTCCTCAAAGTGTCTGCGCCATGTATGAAATGTACATTATTTAAGGGTAGACTGTAGTCAGTTCAGGGTACATATGATAAATCCTGGAGAGAGAGAGAAAAACCTACTGAGCATACAGTGGAGATAAAATAGAATACCAAGCCAGCTACAGACATCTTTTAATCCCAGCACTCGGAGGCAGAGGCAAATCTGTGAGTTTAAGGTCAGCCTGGCCTACACAGGTCCCAAACAAGCCAGGACTACATAGTAAGACCCTCTCTCAAAACAAACAAACAAACACCAAAAACTATTAGACTAATACAAAATAACGAGGTTTTTAAAAAAAGGAAGGAAGGAAAAAAGAAACCAAAAAGGAAACAGGATAAAGAAACAGCAAGTCCCAGGAGAGTTGATTAAACCAAGCTGTGCTGACAGCGTTGCTCCATGAAAATACCTCCTAGCTATTAAAGGGAGAGGGCCAACTGGCTGAATCCCAACAGAAAGGAGACAAACCCAGAGGATCTGCTATCATGAGACACTCAAGAGAAATACGACAAAACCTAAGGACTTTCTAATTAGGAAAGTCAATTCGTTGTGAAGACTAAACACTTCAGTTACTGACACAACAAATACCAGAGCCCCCGAAGCAAAGCAAAACCAAAAGCAGAAGCAGGGCCAAGTAAAGAGAAAATAAGGACACCGACAGCACGGACACCGCCTTACTCCAATGGTATAACAGACAGACAGACAGACACACACACACACACCAGAGACAGAGACTCAACAAAACAGACCATGTGCTGTGCCATTGGTCTCAGCAGAAAAGAGCATAATGTGAACCTAACAAATACAAAGTAAGACCACAGTGGGGTAAGATTACTTGCTGAGAGAGGCTACAAAGTAACAGAGATCCTCATACGTTGTTGGTGAGGATGCACAACACTCAACTTTTACAGAATAGTATGACATTCTATTACAAGATACATGTTTACTATACAACCCAGAAATCCCATTAAGATAGTCACCTAAGAAAAACTAAAACATATCCACCCAAAGATGGTACATGCAGGTTTAAAGCAGTATTATTCATAACAGCCAAATGAGGATCTCATGAAACATTTCCTCTATATGAATCTGTGTCCTGAACAAAGCTCCGAGGATACGTCAGGTCTAGAGAGTGAACAAAACAATGAAGATTATCGGCACTAACGAAAGGATCAGAAAATGGCAAAATAAACAGCTGTGATGCTAGAGAGAATACTCCACAAAGCAGCTATCAAAAACAAATGATACAGGGACAAATGAGTCAGAACTGACGGTCTGAAATCCTAAGCTAGTATATAGGAGTACTAGATACAGTATACAAGTACTGGACACAGACTTAAAATGGTATGTCAGGGCTGGAGAGCTGACAAAAGTGTTTGCTGCTTTTGCAGAGGACCTGAGTTTGGTTCCCAGCACCCATGTTGGACAGCTTACAACTGCCTGCAACTCCAAGAACTCTGACACATGCACATATACATAAAAATAGAAATTACATTTAAAAATTGTATTCCAAACAGGGAGAAACGTTACTAGATCACTCAGTTAATAAATAAGCCTTACCTAATCTATTAAGAATTAGATTCTGGGCTTACTATCAAAGATCAAACACAAAGGAGGAGACTGAATTGGTAGCAGAGGCCTATCTTAACACTAAGCTGTAAGTTCAACACCAATCTAGATTATATAGTAAAACCTTGTCTCAGAAACAAAGAAAAGGAAGAGACTCATAACATTCAAACTCAAATACATTAAACCTCGATGGCTAACACACCACATATAACCCTGAAAGGCAAAAGTAGAGGCATAAAATGTGTCACACACAGAAAAGGATCAGCACCAGCAAGCAACATCTTTTTCAAAAAGGGACCTATTTCTATTTCCCAGAGGATAATGAATAATAACCGTGATTAAGCACTGGACAGAACACAAGAAGCATCACACTCTGCCCCACAGCAGAGAGGCTCTGGCGGTAAGGGAAGGTCAAAGCTGTCACCTCAAGAGGTCAAACAGCCTCTTCCACTCCATGGACAGTACCTACATCTGTTACATGGGGGCAAACAGGAGTCCAAAAGTACCAGATGAGGCCCAGGGCACCTACTGTCCTACCCACCCTCAGCGTAGCCAGCCCTTCAGCCTGACATCAACCACTTGCCTGCAGCTGGTGCCTCTGAAGACCCATTGTCTTTGTCAGGGTTTCTAATCCTGCACAAACACCATGACCAAGAAATAAGTTGGGGAGGAAAGGGTTTATTCAGCTTACACTTCCAATTGCTGTTCATCACCAAAGGAAGTCAGGACTGGAACTCAAGCAGGGCAGGAAGCAGGAGCTGATGCAGAGGCCATGGAGGGATGTAACTTACCTGCTTGCTTCCCCTGGCTTGCTCAGCTGGTTTTCTTATAGAACACAAGACTATCAGCCCAGGGATGGCACCACCCACAATAGGCCCTCTCTCCTTGATCACTAATTGAGAAAATGCCTTACAGCTGGATCTCATGGAGGCATTTCCTCAAGGGAGGCTCCTTTCTCTGTGATAACTCCAGCTGTGTCAAGTTGACACACAAAACCAGCCAGTACAGCCATCTTGAAGAGGCTGGGGGGGGGGGGCTGGGGGGGGAGGAGAAGTATAAATCCTGCCAGCAATCTCAGCAACTGTGTGGCACAGAACACCTTCCTTAACTGTTCAGACTTGTACTTCAGTTTCCCCATTTGTAGTGTGTAGCTTATGATAACAGACCTTACACAGGGACTGTGAGGTTTACAATGATTCAATCAGTTGGATCCTCTCAAAAAAATAAAAAAGGAAAAAAAAGCTCAGAACAAGACTAAAAAATTACCAAGAGTACTTGAAGCCAGCCTGGGCTACAGAGTGAGTTCTGGGACAGCCAGGGCTACACAGAGAAACCCTGTCTCAGAAAAAAAAAAAAAAAGAAAGAAGAGAAAAAACAAGCCAGGAGTTGTGGTTCACGCCTGTAACCCCAACACTTGTGAGGTTAAGGTTGGGGAACTTCCATGGACTCAAGGCCAGCCTCAAAACAGAAAAAGAGAAGAGCCAAACAAAATCGTAATTAGCACGAAATAGGTTGAAATATAACAAAAGCAATGAAAAGCAAGCAAAAGCCACTCTCTGTTGCTAAAATGTCTTCTTAGGGGTAAATGTGAGCGTCCTAGGACTAGCTAAGAAGATTGAAAGTAGATGAACACCGCTCGGTTGTTGTGCCTTAAAGCTGATAAATAAAACAGTTCTGTTAAAAATGACACTAACCCCTAGTCTGGTCTGGCCTATATGTACGCGTGTGTGTGTACACATATATACATATATATGCCTATAGACACAGATATACATATGCATCTACATCTACATCCAGTGGTTCTCAATGTTCCTAATGATGTGACTCTTAATATAATTCCTCATGTTGTGGTGATCCCCCCACCACCATAAAATTATTCCATGTCTACTCCGTAACTGTAATTTTACTACTGTTATAAATCATAATATAAATACCTGATGTGCAGGATATGGTGGGGAGTCAAAACCCACATCTAGGCCCTTCCCAAGGCCACCTGCAATTAGGGCAGAGTTGCATACAACAGGTGGCGGAGGGCCGTGGGTGCTCAGGTGAGGGTCTTGTGGTCCTTCTTGCCTCTCTATGAGGGGATGTAAATAGTCAACAAGCCCAGCTGGGATAATCAGTGTCCACAGCTGAAATCTACAAATGGTGGCAGTTTGGCTCAGAGAATAGTCCTGTACTAACGTCCTGAAACAAAGCCTTAGCATTTCCATCTACAAAATGGAGATTACAGATGACCTCATCAACTGCTGTGTAGGTAAAATGGGACTTTTGTACCCTGCATCACAACTACCAGGAAGATAACAGCTGTTCGCACACAACAGACTAAAACACATATAAGAAGAAAAGATGAAGCTGAGCAGTGGTGACGAACGCCTTTAATCCCAGCACTCGGGGGGCAGAGGCAGGTGGATTTCTGAGTTCCAGGCCAGCCTGGTCTACAGAGTTCCAGGACAGCCAGGGCTACACAGAAAAACCCTGTCCTCTCCCCCCCCCCCCCCCCGAAGAAGGAGAAGGAGAAGGAGAAGGTGTTCTTTTAATAGCAATGAGCAGAAAGTAGCTTTGACACACCTGCACGAAATCTAGATTGATATCCGAACTCCAAGCTATTCATTATCACAGGTCCACAAAACCACCCAGCAGGCAAACACAGTCAAAGCTCTAGGGACACTTCATCTGACATCTTCTGCTGACAGCACACACAGGCCTTCACGAGCGTCCAACATTTACCAGCAAAATCGCCAGTGTCTATGCTTACCAAGGTGTGGGTCCAGGAGGTGCGGCTGCTCCTGGTATTTGTCCATAATTACTAGAGGGAAAATGACATGAAGGATCAAATCAGGTGAACCTTTGACACTCTTCTGTTGCCTCTCAGTAACTCTAATGGGGCAGCTAGCGCCTTCCTAGTCCTTGAAACGCCCAGGGACGCACCTGACTTCTTGCTGACAGATGCTACGCAGCTGCCCAACATCTGTCAGGTTCTTGAGAACCAGTGTGACCACACCTCCTACTCTTCTCTTGCTCTGCACACCTTCCCCTCGGACCCTCTTCTCACTCATCTTCTGATGTTCCAACTGGTTTTCCTCTCCACCCCTTTCTTCACCTTCTACAGCCCCACCTCTCCCCCACCCCCTGGTTAGACCCTCGTCCACTTCTTCAGCCCTCCCCTGCTAAGCACGATGCCCTTCCATTCCAACAATCTTCAAACCAGTAACCGTACAACCTCCCCAACCCTGGTCACCTGCTTCCCAACCACTACCAGCAAATTGATCTGTTTCTACCCATTCCAATGGTTTCTCTGCCTCTGCAATCCTCACCTGCCACTTCAGATTCCCTCCACTAAGCCCACCACCCTGTCTTTCCCAAAAACTAGAGCGCCATCCAAACTTCCCTCCCCCCCAAAAAAAAGACATTATAGAGAGAATTTTTAGCTAAGGACTCCACAAAGATGATTTTGTTCAAGTACAAAACTCTAATTACAAAAGGGCTCATTTGGACATTATCCTAGTATGTTTTCTGTTGCGTGATAAAACTGGCCAAAACTAACTTGAGGAAGAAAGGGTTTATTTGGCTCTCACAGTCCATCATTGAGGAAAGTGTAGGGATGAATCAAAGCAAAGACCGGCAGAAACTACAGAGGAGTGTTGCTTGCTTGCTTTCTTATACAGCTCAGACCCATAGGCCAGGGATGGTACATCCCACAGTGAGCTGGGCCGTCCGTCCCTCATCAATTAGTAATTAAAGAAATGCCGCAGAGACATGCCCACAAGCCAATCTGGTGGTGGCTAGGTTTGTGTAAGGTTGAAAAAAACTATGACAGACATCCATTACAAAAGACTGTAAAGGCCTACCTAAACTTGGGAGATTTAGAACTACCAAAGGAACCTAATGGCACTGTCCATTCTCCTGCCACGTCTGGAGCTGAGGTCCTAGATAAACCTGGCGCTCTGAGTTTGCAGAGCCCTGGCCTCATAGCGGAGCCCTATAAAAGCACAGCCCCATGCCAGACCGCTCCTCTTTGCTTGCCACGAGCGCTCCTAGGTAACAGGTTCATCCTCAACAATTCTGCTCGTTCCCTCCCTATCCACAAGAATGGTCCCAAGTATTCTTTTTCTTTGCTCAGTTTCTGGACACGGCAGGGAAGGCAGGAGGTATGGCTCCCCAGGTCCCTTCCTCCCAGATGCAAAGACCTCAAGCCAGAGACTCAGGGCCCCGCCCGCACCGCGGAACCGCTCCTCGGCCACCTCCCGGGCCGCGCGCTCGCCGTGCACCGCCGGCAAGCTGCGGAGCAGCGCGCGGGTCTCCGCACTCTCGCCGAACGCTTCCAGGGCGGAGGCGCGGACAAGCGCATCATCCTCCACCTCTTCCTCGGCGGCGCTCGCAGCTGGCTCATTGCTCAGTACCATCCTGCCAGCAGCTGCCGTAAGAACCCTACCGGCAACTGGGAAGAAAGGGGATACAGCACGAGAGCGGCCAGCCCCGCCCCGAGACCTTCGACCCCAACTACGGGACGCGCAAGCCAACAAAACAGCTCGCGCGAAGTCGGCTCGGCGTGCAAATAACGCTTGCGTAAGTGTAGGGCCGCTCCAGGAAAACTAAGCCTCCAATATCTACAGCCTCAGCAGGGAGTGGGTGGGGCCCGAAAGAGGTGGGGCCAAGGAGGGTGTGGCCGGAGGAGTGGGCCGGTCCGATCCTTACAAGGAGTTGGACAAAGAATGGATTTCGGTGTTGGAAGCCTTATGGGGTTTGAGCATGTGGACAATGAGGTTAAGGAAAGAACTGGGTTTGAAATTGGGGCTGGGAACCTGGGAGGTTTTGAGCTAGTGTGGACAGTGCAGGAAAGCTGAGCTAGTAAAAAGAGCCAGAATGGAGGGGTGGTGTATGAACGCAGGGGAGGAATGGGTTTTGAGTGTGGGGGTGAGAATGGAGCAATGATGTCTGAGCGCCTGCAGGAGTAGGAGGGGTGCTTTAAGCGTGTAGGAGGCAATGAGGTGTTGCTCCAGGACCATCAGGGCCACCCAAAGCAGTCCTGACAAGAGGCGTGGGCTGCACACTGCTGGCCCTGCATTCACCAGCAGAACAGACCTCACTGGGAAGTGGAGGACTGGAGTGAGTGGTTTGATAGTTTAGTGTGCAGTCTCCTTCACTCAGCCTCAGGAGTTGATTGTGTAGGTCCCCAAATCTTAGCACAGCTGACTCCATGATGAAAGTGCCATTCAGGCTGTAAAACTCAGCACGTAGACAACACCCACCAGCCAAACTGAAAACAAAGAGTTGATCCTTCAAAGCCCATCGTTCGGGAAAAGTCTCTGAATGTGCTAACTTTGCTTTTTGGCTTCTGTAGCTCTGCTTCTAACTAACTGCTGTTGATAACTGAAGTATGTCAACCCAGAACATATCTTTTGTGGTTAAAAGTTCACCCCGAGAAGGCTCACTGTTATGCTGGAATCCGGAATATTCAGTGTAGTCACTGGCCTGCTAATAAAGACTTTCTGTTGGCTTAAATCTATATCTAAGCAGTCTTCTCAGATATGTTGTGGGGTAACAAGTTTGGTCCTCACATAGTGGAAGAAGAGAACCACAAGTACTCTGACCGATACACACGTATTTGAGCACATGAATACACAAAATAATGTCTAAAAAAAAAAATAGAAAAAGTGATATGCTGGAGAGGGTCTGGTAGTGGTTGCAACTGAATGACCAGAGCCACAAGAGCATGGCGCCTCCTTCCCTACTCAACCTCTGGTACCTGGGGCGTCAGCTGCGGAGGTAGGAGTTTGCCAGGATCAGTGATGATGGGGTATCAACCTGAGCTACATACCTAGTATCAACCTGAGCTACATACCTAGCTTCCCAGAACCTGCTGCACTGCCACAGCCTGGTGATGAATTTGTTGGAGGCCCACTCAGAATTAGCCAAGTTAGGGATACAGTTTGACGTTTTTATTAGGTCCAGCCCTGTGCTACCTGAGCAGCTTCCTCATGGCTCCCAGGGATGGGCTTCTGTACTCCAGCCCAAAGTGGTTCCACTGGTTTAGGTAGTTAAAGAGCTGGTACAGCAGGAGGCGCTTGTCGAACCCAGGAGCCTTTGGGATCTTCCGATGGTAGGCAGTGAAGAAAGCTCTGGGGAACCCCCCAAACATTGATGCAATTGCCAGTTCAAACTCAGAATGGCCATAGAAGGAGGCTGGATCATAAATAATGGGTCCCTGGTCGTCCTCAGCCACATTTCCAGACCAGAGGTCTCCGTGGAGCAGGGCAGGGACAATCTCTATACCAGAAAACAGATCCGGGATCTTCACCTAGAAGAGAAATTATTGCAAAGGTGAGACTCAGTGACCTATGGGCTCATTATCCGGTGCTTGGAAATAAAGCAGAGAGCCATGGATTCAGTCAGAGTCACACCAAATAATCTGCCAGGTCCAGTGAAGAAGCTCACCTGATTCCTGAATGTAACTTTATCTAGAATTCTGGTCACTACCAAAAGAGTCCCTCGGAGTTGTTTGGGTTTCACACTGTAGAATGTGAACTAGTTTGATACCTACCCTCTGAACTGTGTTTTGATGTTATTGCTCATATGTTCCTGTGCCTCTTCTGTTAAATAACATTTCTTTGATGCATGTTCATCTCCCTGCCACCAAGGAATCACAACCCACAGGTTGAGAACACTGCCCTAGACTGCCCTGATAGATGAATTGTGTTTCTAATATTTTGGAGTTATATTTTGAAACAAGTGGTGCAAGAACACACACCTTCATTAAGGGTGACCCATTGGGGTCTTTGGCAGAGGAAAAAAATGAAGGTAAGAGTGGACAAATGCAATGATTGAGTCCATGAGCCAGGGTCTGTCCCATCCCTCCCACCACCTAGAGAATGAGAACGTGGTGGCAGATAGCCCTACAATCTGACCATCCCTCTCTAACATCAGTTCTTCCTATTCTGACTCAGTACTAAGAGGCTCCCACATGCATGTTGTAGGCTCCTAAGGGACATCCTCTTCCCAGAGAAATAAGCATTGTGCTCACCTGTAGCCTTGACCAAAGTTCTTGTGTCTCTCGGTCAGCATAGTCCTTTTCAATGAGATCCAACTGAGCTTGGAGCCGATGCCGAGTGAAGAAGGTTGGCCAGTCATCCTGCCATTCATTCACCTGAGCAAAAAGAGGAGAGGCCATGTGACTCATGGCCCCAGGACAGCTTTAGCGACCACCAAAACCACAGCAAACAGTAGTGAAACAACTGAAAACACAAGTGGAATCACGGAGCAGTTTACCCAAAAGAAGAGACACCATGATCAAAGCATTTAATCAAGGGCTTGCTTACACAGTTTCAGAACTTTTGTCCATTATGTTTGTGGTGGCGAACATGGTGGGATGCACAGTGCTGGAGAGGAAGCTAGGAGCTACATCCTGATCCACAGGCCGAGAGAGAGACTGGACCTGGCATGGGCTTTTGAAACTTCCAAGCCCACTCGCAGTGATACACTCCCTCCAAGTGCCTTCCAATCCTTCTAATCTTTTCAAATGATTTCACTCCCTAAGCACAGTGACTAAGCGCTCAAAGACTGAGCCTGTGGCAGCCACCCTTATTCAAACCACTACAAGGGGTAACAGGGACTAGAGAAAAAGTAAAACAAACACAAAGGTGGCAGAACCAAACCAAACCCAATAAACACGTCAGTGCAAAGGGTCGGAAACAAAAACAAAGGTGGCAGAACCAAACCAAACCCAATAAACACGTCAGTGCAAAGGGTCAGAAACAAATACTGTAGCTAAATGACAGAGATTGGACTAGAACTACCTCAAGGGTGGAGTGCTTGCCTAGTGTGTGTGAGTCCCAAGTTCAATAGGCAGAGAGAGAGAGAAAGAGAGAGAGAGAATAAGTGACAAAGATAAACAGAGTGGAACAACAAAGCAAGACCCAACTGTAGGCTGGAGAGGTGGTTTACCAATTAAGACACCTGCTGCCAGGCAGTGGTGGGGCACGCCTTTAATCCCAGCACTCAGGAGGCAGAGGCAGGTGGATTTCTGAGCTCGAGGCCAGCCTGGTCTACAGAGGGAGTTCCAGGATAGCCATGGCTCCACAGAGAAACCCTGTCTCGAGAAAAAAAAAAAAAAAAGACACCTGCTGCTCTTGAAGAGGATCTGGTGTAGGTTCCCAGCACAAACCCAGTTGTTCACAATCATTGGCACCTTCAGTTCTTTTGGGGGTTGAGGGGGGAGGAGGTGGTGTCTAGTGCCCTCTTCTGGCCTTTGTGAGCACTGCATGCACATCATGCACATGCACTTATACATGCAAATAAGCACCCGTAAAATTTCTAAATCGTTTTAAAAAATAAGTTATGTTCATATAAATCAGGTTATACACAAAAGCAGAAATACACTGAAAAGATAGAGAATGTATAAATTTGCTCACAATAGTCAAAGGACAAATACAAAAAGAAAAACAAGCGGAAATTCATGCCAGACAACACTTAGGGCAGAGCAAAGACTGCCATCAAATACAAAGGAAATTGTTTCATACTGGAAATATGGTCAGGTAATAAATGGGACCTGCTAGTCCTGGTGGGGGTGGGGGTTCTTATTGTTGTTTAGGGTTTTTCCTTGTATCCCAGGCTGGCTTTGAACTCCTGTCTCTTACTCGAGATGCAAGGATTACAGGTGTGTGACACCACCCTCTGTGATACTCCTAAATTCTTATAACTCCGCAACAGAGCTTCAAATATATGAAAATAAGACCTGCTGGAACTGTAAGAAGTAGGTGAATCCTCATTCACAGCCTGATAAGGTCTTAAGTATGTCTTCACCATAAAATTTGTGTGTTGAAGGTGACTGTTTTCAGAAATAAGGCTTTCAGCACTTGGGAGGCTGAGGCAGGGGTGGAGGATTTGAATTCAAGGTCAGTCTGGATATAATGCTTTAGGAGAAGTTAGAGTTACATGGTATAAATGTGAGGTCATAATACGGCTGGACTAGAAGCCATATAAGGAGAGGGATTGTGCCCCAGGTGTGGTGGCAATGCCTTTAATCCTAGAACTCAAGAGGCAGAGGCAGGCTGATCTCTGTAGTGAGAATTTTGGGTTCTTTTAAAACCCAGTTATATTATGTGACTATGTTTCTGTTTTAAGCCCAGGCGTGGGATTTGGGCTGCTTCAATTTGTCCATAGTCGTTAACTATGATTGTCTCCTGCTCTAGAAGGGGAATGATCTTTGCCAGCTGCAGATAGTTTAATTCTGGTGGACTCTGGAGTGGGTATAAATGCCTGAGCCCAAAAGAGGCAGAGGCACTCTAAAAAGAGGAGGAGGAGGAGGAGGAAGAAGAGGAAGAGGAAGAGATGGAGGAGGAAGAGGAAGAGGAAGAGATGGAGGAGGAGGAAGAGGAAGAGATGGAGGAGGAAGAGGAAGAGATGGAGGAGGAGGAAGAGGAAGAGATGGAGGAGGAGGAGATGGAGGAGGAGGAAGAGGAAGAGATGGAGGAGGAGGAG
>JADRCH010000053.1:9111800-9132505 GCA_019843965.1 Rhynchomys soricoides | reverse complement strand
AGGAGGAGATGGAGGAGGAGGAAGAGGAAGAGATGGAGGAGGAGGAGGAGATGGAGGAATAAGAGGAGGAGATGGGGGAGGAGGAAGATGCGGTGGTGGTGATGGTGGTGGAGGTGGAAGTGGTGGCTGCTGCTGCCACCACCTCCCTCTGCTGGTCTCGGTTGCTGTTGTTGCAGTTTGACAAGAAAGTGGAGATATCCTGAAGACGAAGATTGGACTGACCCCAAGAAACTCAGTGCCCCTCAGTTAGCAGGAAGTAGTAAAAAGAGGTCTGTGTCCCTTTCCCCTCTAACCTCTTTTCTCTCCTACCTAGTTTTGGGGGGTTGAAAGAGATTAGGGTGGAATAAAGGTTGGAAAGAAGGGTGATATAAGAACCCAATAAAATAGTAATGTGTGTGTGTGTGCGTGCGCGTGTGGTGTGTCAACAGAAATCTATAAATTTGAGGCTAGCCTGGTCTACATATCGAGTTCCAGGCTAGCAAAGACTACAGAAAGAGACCTTGTCTAAAAAAAACAGAAGAAGAAAAGAAAGGAAGGAAGAAGGAAGGAAGAAGGAAATAAAGACATGCACTCTCACCAAAATACAAAGCAACCAAAACTTGGTAGATTTAGCAATGTTTCAAAATACAAGCTATTATATAAAATTATTTTCTTTGTTTTAATGCGGGGGCCTAACTCAGATGTGGACTAATTGCTAAGCACAATAGACTTGCTATGTGACAAAAGCCATCTAGGAAAGGCTACAGCAAGTGCATTTCCTGGAGATGGCCCACTGTTTTGCATAGGTGCAATAGGTGCACTCTGGAGAAGTACAACCCCAGAGACTTCATCCCAGGATTGTTTCTCGCTCGATGCTGATAAGCCTTTCCTGCCATTATGACACAGCCTAAGGATTCTTGGGAATTGGCCCACCCTATTGGGCAAATTTCCTGCGGATCAACATGAAGAACTTTCATGAATTAATGCTGTTTAGATGAATTAATTACATTATAGCATTCCTGATTTGATTCAAATAATTAAGGAGATGGTTTTAGTCATTTTTCCAGAAAGATACGGTAAAGTTAGAATGAAGACTAGAACGTGCCCCTCCTCATAGAATAGCAAGCAAAGGCTGCATAATAAGAAAAACAATGGGCATTCATAAATTGCACTAAGAAGAAAAATAGGCTTGGGACAGATTTGTAATCAAGGAAAAAATTCATTCTAGGTCAGGTCCAAGGATGAGGCCACAGGTGTGCACTATGATAAAGCCTGGCCATGTGCAACTGTTGCTTTGAACTTGTAATGAGCTCAGAGAATGAAACATTGTTTTGAGCTTACTACAACATCCTTCTGTGACCCCCTCTTGTGTAACATTGTACCTGTGAGGTAGCTTTATAAAGAACTCTTGTCTAAGAAAGTATGAATTGCCAGAGAGAAGAAAAATGTGGCTGTTGGGCTCTGCCCCATCCATCAAGTGTATAAGTATATATTTATATGTATGTATTACATACACTTGAGAGTAAAAAGAATTTATAGTTTCTTGCTGGCATTCTTGCCAGCCCCAGATGATTAAGTTCTGTTTTATCAGTAGTATTGAACCAGTAAATTGCCTGCTACTGACAATGGGGGTTGGGGGACTGCTGGCTGCTATCAGCATGGCCACAATTGCCAATGCCGTACCCCCTTTCCCTGCCTACCTTGGTTATCCTTGTGAGGCCAAACCTGGCCTTTGACAGCTAAGCATGCACAGGCTCTGAGTACCATACCCACAATGGAGGAAAGGGGAGAAGTTGTGTGCGTGTGTGTGTGTGTGTGTGTGTGTGTGTGTTGTGTGTGTGTGTGTGCATGTGCATACACACATAAAGGCCAGAGGTTGATGTAAAAATCCCCCTCTGTTGCTCTCTACTTTATTGTGTGCATGCATATGTGTGTAAGCATGTGCATACAGCTGTACATGCATGTGTGTGCATGTGGAAGAGGAAGATTAGTGTCCTTTACCTTCCTCTACTGCTTTCCACCTCATTCTTCTGTGAGACAGGGTTTCTCACTGAGCCCAGAGCTCACCAACTGGCTAGACTGTATGGCCAGCGAGCATTAGAGACCGTCCGTCTCAGCCCCCCTCATCCAGCACAGCAGTTATAGATGCACAGCACCATGCCCACGGTTTCCAACAGTTCTAGGATCCAAACACATCTTCCCACTAACACAGCAGGCACCTGACCCAACTGACTCATTTCCCCAGCTACTCTTTACCTTATTTTTTGATACATGGTCTCTCACTGGAACCTGAAGCTCCCTAGTTTGGCTACATTCACTGGCCAGCAAGCCCCATGGATCTGGGATTACAGGGACACAACCCTGTAGCCAGCAATTTTACAGAAGTGCTAAGGATCTGAACCCAAGCCCTGGTGCTTTTATGGCAAGTACTTGATCAACTGAACCATCTCCCCAGACACTAAAAAGAGGGTATTTTTTTTTTTTGAGACAAGGACTCAACCTTGAACTCACTATGTAGCCAAGGATACCTACAAATTCCTAATTTTTCTTCGTCTACCTCCAAATTTCTGGGATTACAGGTATACAACATATCAGGCTCAATTTTTAAGCAATAATAATTGGCCAGGAGGTGGTGACATACACCTTTTGTCCCAGCACTCAGGAGGCAGAGTTTGAGGCCAGCCTGATCTACATATCAAGTTCCAAGACAGCCAAAGCTACACAATGAAACCCTGATAATAATAGTAATAATAATAATAATAATAACAATAACAATAATAATAATAATATATAGGCCTTTGCCAGGCATGGTGATGCACACCTGTAATCTCAGCACTTGGGAGGCAGAGGCAGGAGGATCGTAGCAAGCTCGAAACCAGCCTGGTCTATA
This sequence comes from Rhynchomys soricoides, assembly GCA_019843965.1. Classification (NCBI taxonomy): domain Eukaryota; kingdom Metazoa; phylum Chordata; class Mammalia; order Rodentia; family Muridae; genus Rhynchomys; species Rhynchomys soricoides. The sequence goes on along the minus strand of JADRCH010000053.1, from coordinate 9,129,636 downwards.
TCTCAAGTTCCAAGCCAGGCAGGATTATATAGTGAGACCCTGTCTCAAAAAGAAAAAAGAGTGTGGGAAAGACATAAAGTTAGCAAATGTGCATTTATTGATCATCTGTCATGATGGGAATACAAACTGGAATCTCAGAGTGAACACTCTTCTCCAGCTGGGATGAAAACAAACTAAAACAAACTAAAGACAACTTCAGAAAATATTCAGCACATATCAGAGTAGGAAAGACAGAATTCTTATATCCGTTGGTGGGAATTTAACTGGTGCAACCTCTTTGGAAACATGAGGCAGTTTCTTTTTTTATTGTTGTTTTTAAGATTTTTTTTTTTTAAAAAGATTATGTGTGCATATCTCTGTGAGAGTATGCCATGGATGTGTGGGTACCCACAAAGGCAAAAAGAAGGCCTCAGATCTCCTGAAAGTGGAGTGACAGATGGCCATGAGCTGCTGGGAACCGAACTCAGGTCCTCTGCAGGAGCAGTATGTGCTCTTAGTCAACTCTCAGCCCCTAGTGACAGTTTCTGAAAATTTAAGTAAGAATCAACTGGATAACCCAGGTTTTCTATCTCATGTCTCATATAGTCAACCAAGATCAAGTACTTGTACACAAGGGTTCATAGCAGTTTTATTTGTAAGAACAGAAGCTAGGAACAACCCAGACATCCATCAACAGAAAAATGGATAAACAGAGACCACAGTTTGTCTATACAGTGGAATGGACTTTTGACACATGTAACATGAATTGATGTTACGTATAAACATCAAGAGATTTGACACAGACACACGTCAGAACAATAACACTAAGTAAAATATGTCAGATGGAAAGAAAAAAAGGGGGACATACTATATTATTATATTCAGATAAAACGTCACAAAACACAAGCAAATCTACAGTGACAGGGAGTAGACCTGTGGTGACCCAGGGACAGGGATGGGTTACAGGAAGGGGCCGTAAAAGACATGAGGAAGGGTCATTGTGCTCATTCTCAACTGCAGTGAGAAATTTTGTGGCTGGCTGTCCACATCATCAAACTACACCTGAGACAGGCATGATTTGTGTCACCTATGCTTCCATAGCAATGGACAGGATTTGAGGTTACTCCAAGGGCTGCTCTGAGAAACCCCCCAAGGCAGACCTTTGGAGCATTCTGAACCTGGCAGGCAGCCTGTATAGTCCGAGTCATTCTCCTCCTCCCGGAGTCTCTCTTGGTGCTGCAGTCACTTAGCCCAGGGTTTACTCCCTAGTTCTATGTGCACCACAAGAGACACTTCGCCCCAGCCTGGCAAGCCCCCAAGCACTGAGGTCCACCATCTGGCATCCCACCATTTCTATTTACCTGCTGTCTTAGTTAGGGTTTTATTGCTGTGAACAGACACCATGACCAAGACAAGTCTTATAAAGGACAACATTTAATTGGAGCTGGCTTACAGGTTCAGAGGCTCAGTCCATTATCATCAAGGGGGGAACACTGCAGCATCCAGGCAGGCATGGTACAGGAGGAGCTCAGAGTTCTACATGTTCATCTGAAGGCTGCTAACAGAATACTGGCTTCCAGGCAGCTAGGATGAGGGTCTTAAGGCTCACACCCACAGTGACACACCTGCTCCAACAGGGTCACACCTTCTAATAGTGCCACTCCTTGGACAGAGCATATATAAACTGTAATACCTGCCAAGGGTCCCAGTGCCTGGGGGCTCTCCTCTTGCCAAAAGATGACAAGGTCACAAACGATAATTTCCTGTTGGCTAGCATTGGCAAGCTCTCAGTCTTGACACTTAGGTGGAAGGGCCCTGATTGATTCCCAAGGCCACAGCTTTCCTGCTGAGCTACTAAAAGCAGGTGCCACCTGAGCATAAGGACTGAGAAGGGCAGCATTGTGTAGTGGTTAGAGCCCATCTCCAAGGCCAGACCGTATGTCAAGTCCTGTTCCTCCTTTTACTAGCTGCAAGATCTCTGGGGATGTTACTTAGTCTCAGAGCATCTGTTTCTTCTTCTCTAAGGTGGATCAGTGCCATCACCTAGTGCACTACCAACTGTGGCAACTGGTAAGCTGAGTCAGACAAAATGCTTGGGATGTGGCTTAGTTCTCAGCAGGAAATACAACCCATGAATTCCTCAGGCAACTGGACTGGTGCTTCCAATAGAACTGAATTCTCTAGAATCTAAGAGGTCCACCTTCTGTGGTTTCCCACCATGACTGCAACACCCCCCACGGGTCCACTCAGCCCAACAGGGAACTAGGATGCCTCACAGCTTGGGGATGGTTGGAGGCACTACATAAAGAACAATTTTGTTCTTACTCAAAGTAGGTAGACCAGTACTCTGATTCCCTTCTAACCACAATTACCTCGGGATCCCAGAGTCTGAGGGGAACTCAGAGAACCTCCATCTCTCTGGACAGCTCCATTCTTATCTGCTTCATATACAAGTTCCAGAGACCATTTCATTTCTTTTTCTTTTTTTTTTTTTAATTATTTATTTTATTTTTGGTTTTTCGAGTCAGGGTTTCTCTGTGTAGCCCTGGCTGTCCTGGAACTCACTCTGTAGACCAGGCTGGCCTCGAACTCAGAAATCTGCCTGCCTCTGCCTCCCAAGTGCTGGGATTAAAGGCATGCGCCACCACTGCCCGGCCCCATTTCATTTCTTAACTCATGAATATTTGAGAAAAACACTATGCTTCATCAGTCAAATCTTTGAAGACCCACCACCATGAGAAGTCCTTAAACTCAACATGTAACTCAAGACACATCAACATAAAATGTCCAGAACAGGCAAAACCACAGAGGCGGTCAGTAGATTTATGATTGCCAGGAGGTAAGGAAAGGGGAATAACTTTTAGTGGGGTTGCCATTGGTGAGGAGAATATTCTGGAGTGAGACCTAATAATGAATCTATAGCTATATCAGCTGAACACACTTGACCCCATCAGACCTCAGAGGCTAAGCAATCAGAACTTGGCTACAAGACAGTGATGATATTTGCATTAACACTGTGCTTGTACTAAAAAGCCATTGGGTGGTACACTTTAAAATAAAGAATTTTGTGGTACATGAATTGCATTTCAATTATAACTCAATAAGACAGCCCTGGAAGAGAACCTGAATGATAAGGGCTGGACCCTTAGCTTTGTCTACCCTCTTCAGATTCTTAAACTGGCCAGGTTCCCTTCTATATAATGGTCTTTGTACCACTCCTGTGCCCATCTGGAATGCTGATCAGCTGACTGCAGTGTCTACTCCTTCCAAGCTTGGCTCAAGTAGCCTTCCCATCAGCTTCCCATCCTAAGTGCCACAGCCTGCGCTCTGCCTTCAGAAACAATGGTCGTGAGTCCTGGTGTCTGCAGAACTAGCACTCCATGGCACACAAGGGGTCAGTGGCTAGCACCAGAGCTTCAGGAATAGTCACCACTAAGTGGGGATACCCCAACTCTAACACTCACCTGTGGGATGAAGCCACAGCACGTCACTGTGTGAAAGCCGAACTTGGTCACACCCTGGGGCTCAGCATCCTCAGCCCCACAGCCTGTCAACAGAAATCTTGATTTCATGAAACTACTCATCTTTCACAGAAACCGGATCTTGGGAGAATGCCTGGCTGATTGCACAAATAGCTCAAATGCAGGTGATCTGAGGGCTCACTACACATAGCAGTGACTTGCCAGACTTGCCAGGACTTTGTACCCTAGCTAATGAGTGGACAAACTGCAAGACTGGTTAGTCAGGAGTCCATTCAATTTCCCAGCCCCCCATTAAAATGGCTTACTCACCTCATTTTCACAGTTTTCTTAGGGCCAGAGGGGTGGCCTGAAAGTTAAGAGCACTTGCTGCTCTTCTGAAGGTTCCCAGCACCAGGTTGAACAAATATACAACTGCCTGCAGCTCCTCCAAAGGATCAGATGTCCTCATAGAGATCCCGCAAGTATCTACACCTCTCTCTCTCTCTCTCTCTCTCTCTCTCTCTCTCTCTCTCTCACACACACACACACACACACACACACACACACACACACGTGAAGTTTCAAGTTGTTTAATGCACTGTAAAGGGAGTGTGCATGCCATTCAACACTGAAGTGCCACCAAGAAGCACCACAAACACCCATCTAAGGTAGCACATGGGCTGGGCCCAGGTTTAAAACAAAATAAAACGAACTGGACTTACCCACTGTGTTCTGCTGAGCCTTGGACTTCTCCCTGAGCCTCTGGTTGTAAAGGTGCAAATCAGCCATCTGGTCCCCAAGCTTTGATGCCTGACTAAGGAAATAAGGTAGCCGTTTGCAGTTACAGTAGCAAGCAAGTAACACCACACAGCATGTTCTGCTCTAAGAGATGGTTTAAATGCTCTACGGTACTCTAGACAGTACAATAATAAACCCCTTCTAAAAAAAACCAAAGTACTGTAAGAGACGTGTGACAATTCCTGAGTATCTCAGCAGCCACTGGCCATGTGGCACAAAGCCTCAATCACTGAGGTAGAAAGCCTCAGCTCTCACCTGTAACAAGGAATATAGGAGAGACTCTGAGACCACAGTCACACTGAGACATGAGCTGTGGCAACTCCCTGCTGATAGCCAGAGTTTGTCTTTCAACATTTTATACAATGAACATGCATGACCATAATAAAGGAAAAAATTAAGCTGCCAGATAATTGATCAGCCTCTCTAAGCTCAAACTGGGTTAGTATATGACGCAGCACAAAGCAAGGGACTTGTTCAAATACACGTACTTTATGCAGCCTCATCACAACTAAACATCCAACCAAACCAAACCAAACCAAAATAAACCCTCAAAACCCAGCAATTATCTTTCTTTGTCTTAAGAATGGACTCTGGGGGCTGGAGACACGGGCTTAGCAGTTCAGAGCACTGGCTGCTTTTCCAGAGGAAGTGGGTTCAATTCCCAGGATCCACAGGGTGGCTCACACCTTCTGTAAATCCAGGTCTGAGGGATCCAACCCCCTCTTAGGTTTCTGAGAGTAGTATCCAGATGCAGTGTACAAACACACATGAGGCCAAAGCACCTATACCAATAAGTTTTAAGAGTTTTAATAGAGAAAGACAAAGTTGGCTTTGTTACTCTTGTAAAAATTGAAGAATTAATAGAAGCTTCACTTTCAGGATCCCAGGTCTAATAAGAGAAAACCAAAAAAGGATGGACACTGGGGCCTGGAACTGAGAAGATGGCGCATCAGTTGAGAGTACCTGCAGAGGACCCAGGTTCCCAGTACAAAACATGTAGCTCAAAAACATGGCAGCTCAAAAACATCTGGAACTATAGTTCCAGGAGACCCAAAACCCTTGTCTAGCCTCTAAGGTCACCAGACATACACATGTAGGCAAACGTGTGTGTGTGTGTGTGTGTGTGTGTGTGTGTGTGTGTGTGTGTGTAAGTCTCTCAATATATACATATATATATATATTAAATATATGCATATATATACACATGTGTAATAACAATAAATCTTTTAAAAATGAACTCTGACAGCCTGGCATGGTGACACATGCCCTTAATCCCAGCACTTGGAAAGCAGAGGCCAGCATGCTATACATAGTGAGTTACAGGCTGGTCGGGACTACATAGTGAGTTACAGGCTGGTCGGGACTACATAGTGAGACGTTTAAAAAAAAGGACTCTGGCAATGGATTGAGTGTTGTAAGCAGCTCAACAAAGAATGCTCACTAGTGGTCTCTCTCCCCTCTCTTTCTCCTCCCTCTCTCTCCATTTCTGTCTTTCTCTCCACCTGTCTTCTCTATTTCTGTGCCTCTGTTCCTCTGTGTCTTGTGTCTGTGTCTGCTCCTGCCTCTTTCTGTGCCTTTCTCTCTTTCTGCTTGTCTCTCTATATTTATGCCAGTCTCCCTATCTTTGCATGTGCACATGGCTCTCTCTCCCCCCATACACACGAACGCACTCACCTGCTCAGGCTCTTCATCTTCAAATGCTCCATCACAAAGACAGCCCCACCTCCTGGCAGGTCAATCACCTTCATGGGCTTAGGTACCCGCACCAAGCCAGTGTTGCGGAAGGCCTCCAGGCTCGCCATCTCTCCCTCAAACATCTGCCGGGCCTGCATCCAAATGCCACGAGCTCCGTCAGCTCTGCAAACCTGGGCTCTAACAGGGACCTTGCCAGCCAGATCTAAGTACTCATAGCCCTTGACACAAGCCAGAAGACCAAGTGCCTTCAGTTACCGAAAAGAAAAAACCATCACAGCCATCCCTTGAGGCCAGAGTTCAAAAGAGACTCCCTCAGGTAAGAGGGAGTTGAAAGGAGAAGCCTGATCCCAGAATTCAAGTGTCTATGGGAAGACCCACACAAGCACAGCCTTGGTGTGGAAGATGCACAAGTCACACGGGGATGGGAGGAATGGGCACAAGTCAAGTGTTGAGCCAACAAAAAGTCTGAACCTGGGTCTGAGCCCTGCAAGGTATGGCTTTCCTTCTTGCCTCTAAGAGGGAGCGGGCAGCCCTGGGCATGGTAGAAATGACCTGGGATCATATTTGAATCCCAGGCATTCATGCATTGAGAAGGCAGAGTGGTGAGGTCAGAAGGGCCTGGCTCAGTTAAAGAACCATGTGCCCAGCTTGTCCAAAGCACTTTTCTGGGACGCAGAAGCTTGTTTCTAAGTTATTTCTACAAATAGCCAGTTTATTTTTAGTCAAACTTGCCTATTGTTCACTATACCTTGGTTAAAAACATGCATTTTATTTACTTACTATTTATTTGTGGTGCTGAGGACCGAACCCAGGAGACTGTCCATACACACAAAAGAAATGGGATGTTTTTAATTAAAAAATGAAACTTGGAGCCAAAACACTATCACACATGAAAATCATTCTTTCCTTTTAATATGTTTCCAAGGGGGAAGTCAGGCAGGTATACTCAAACTGCCAACCTGCGCTCAGGACCAAGAGGTGTGTGCTCAGCATTCTGTTGTGGGAGGGCACTTGCAAACTTCAGCCATGCTTCTAGGGTGTACCTCCAAACCAGGCCAACAGTGCACAGAGAGCAGGGTGAGGCTTCCCTTCACCATCTCTACTACCAGGAGGGACTGAGAAGAGCTGCTCTAGGATTCTCTTCTTCCCCACAGTCATGCTAGATACAACCACTCTCCAGAACTCCCCACAGAGCATAGAACCTTTAGGGTCCTCTCCCCCCACTTTAGAAGGGGGAGCACCATGCTGTACCGTCACAGCTTGCTCTCAGGGACTCTAGCTAAGTCTCCAGTTGTCTTACTGGTTTTCCATGCATTCTTTTGTTGTTGTTAGTTCGTTTTTGTTTTGTTTTTGAGTCAGCTTCTCCTTATGTAGCCCAGGCTGACATGGAACTCACCATCCTCCTGCCTCAGCCTCCTAGGGTGATAGGGTATAGACATATGCCTGGCTCCATACATTCTTAAACGGGAATATCTTAACCGTCCTAGAAACCAACAGAGCCTGTGAGGAGGATGGTGCTAGCCTAGCCCTGGGAATCCTGTCTCTCTCCACCTGTTGGAAGAATGCAGGAACTGAGGTCAGAGCATAGACCAGATATGGGCAGAAGCAGCTTACAGCTGAGACTCATCTCCCCCATGGACAGTGATTACAGAAATTTTAAAGCCCCTGTGTGGGAGCAAAAGCAAGAAAGTAATCATGCAGCAAAGATAAATCCTCTGGAACCAAGAGGAAGTCTGCCTACAAATGCTGGCTGACCCCTCAGCAGAGGGTAAGAACACCAGATCTAGTTCCCCCACCAATTCCCAGAATCGTGCATTCCTCTTTCCCCTTCCCAGACTTTAACCTTGTGTACCCAGCAGCGCACCTGCGTCCTGCGGTTGACCTTGACAAACACGGGGCCACTGTCAGTGTAGTAGGCATAGCCCTCGCTGATGCAGCCCCGTCCTGGGCTCCCGAAGGCCCGCAGTGTCCTGGTGTGAAGCTGGGAGCGCAGCAGCTGCTCCATGGAGAGTTGAGGGCTAGAATGCAGGCGAGATGATGCAGAGGAGAGGGGCTTCCGGACCAGAAGGAAACCCGGGGCGGCGGGCGGGGCGGCGGGCGGGGCGGCGCGCTGTCACAACACTGTCCGGCGCAGCCTACCAGCTCCTAGCTTTATCCGGTGCCTGCGGCGCGCTGTCACAACACTGTCCGGCGCAGCCTACCAGCTCCTAGCTTTATCCGGTGCCTGCGGCGCACTGTCACAACACTGTCCGGCGCGGCCTACCAGCTCCTAGCTTTATCGGGTGCCTGCTATCCCTGCATGCTCCTGGGGCACCAGAGCTGGGGTGGGAGGGGGAAGAGAGGGAGGAATTGGACTAGACATCTATTTCTCCAAGGAAATCTCCAGCCGGAGCTGCTGCGGGAGGAGGGATGCAAAGGCTCTCGGCACCCTCCTAACAAGGCTCATTCCAGAATTTCTCTTCTAACTCGACTCACCCTAGAGAAACAGGACCTCAGACCCGGTGCTGGATGTTCTGTAAAACCAGAAAGGGAGTGTCCTCACAGCACGTGTGTGAAGTCCCAGAACATCTGCACCCACCTGGGGTCCACCCTAGACCCTGTGCTCTCTGCACAACTGGGAGAATCAGGAATGAGCACAAGGGGATTTGGGTCAGGGCTTTTTTATCCTTGCAACACAAGGCATAGCCTAGAGACTCATATACCGTGGAGAAACTCTGGCTGTCCAGATAACGGTGGAGTCCTAGCCATGGGGGTGCCCTGGCTAGGCCCTAGTGGCACCTTTTAATGCCACAGCACTGATAGAGGCTACTCTGGGAGTTGTGATAGCAACAACCTACTCCACCCAGGGTAGGTGGGACTCTGGATCTCAGCCAACCATGATAGGAAAGAAGCAGACATACATGCTCATACACACACATACACACATACATATAAGAACACATCCACAGACTGACATAGGAGACAGTCTGTGCTAACCCTTAAGTGTTTTAGGAGAGGTTGCCTCAAATCCCAGCCCCCACCACAAGCTGCTGGTCCCTCTCCTGTACTGTAATGTCTCTGGCTGACTATAAAGGGACTGGGAAGATTAGTGGGGTGGATAATCCATTGCTGAGCTTTCAGTATGTACCAGAGCACAAGTGAATGTCAGCTAAATTCACAAATATCCTGTGAGTGGATTCTAAAGTTAGTTCCTGCCTTCTCTATGACGAAACTAAGTACAGAGGAGTTAACTTGCACCGGACCCAGTGCTGAGACATAGCTCATAATATATGAAACCAAGTCTGGTTTTGGGCTTCATTCTGTCAGGCCCTAGGGGGACAAGACTCTTCCCAGCATGTGTCATAGACCTGGCTGCACCATGCTGCTCAATGTTTTTCTCATGGCCTGCCAGCTGACAGCTCTACAGCTGTTCCTCTGACAGTTACCCTCACATTAGGATGACACCCAGAGCACATGAAGAGATAGCAGATGCAAGGGGTTGCCTATCTGAGGAGCTCCGTCATACATCAGAGGGGCAAAACCTGTCATCCCCACGGTCCTTGTGACCTGTCTCTGTCAAACTGAGACTGGGTTCTCTGGGGGCTCTTGAATAAGTCCTGTGTCCGGCACCTGGGCTCAGCAGACACTATCAATCGAGGAACATTGATACAACCTCCTAATGATTGTGAATCATTCCCAATCATGGAGGCCAGGGTGGCGATCTCCAGAGCCAGGGTTCCACCCCAAGGGCCTTTTCTAACCTGGTTCTAAAGCCAAGCACCATTTCCATGTCTCCCCTCTGTGCTGGGTCTTACATGACTCCAGAGACTGACCCAATTAGGGTTGTGATGGAATGAAGAAAAAACAGAGACACGGACACACAGAAAAGCTGGAGACGGTGTACTGGGCTGTCTGAGGGAGAAGCTTCAGGATCCCAGAATATTGTATCCCAATGTTTACTATTTACGGCTGAATATGCGTTGTGGTATGCAGCTAAATCAAGGAGGCAGGCTTAAGTGATCTCAGTAGGAGCAGGCTCTGTGGGGAGCAGTCTTCAGGCAGTAATATTCGTGAGGAAAGGGTCACAGTGGACATTTTCTGCATGCACCATCATCGACGTTCACGCTCAGACCAGAGGAAAGCTTTGTTATCTCTCTGCGTCGTCAAATTCTCATGGATCTGAGGCTTTGGAGTTGATCATGCAGGCTCATGTCAAACACAAACCCACTCAGGCCTTCTCTGCTCCCCTCACTACTGGTTATGATTCTCCAAGGCCATACTAAGTAAACAGACTTGACAGCATGGAAATGTCACTACAAAGAACGGGCAGAACAGCCATCTACAGGACTGGTGTCTCTATGTGGGGCCCCTCCTACCACTGCACCTTAACATGAAGCATTCGCAGTCCATCCAGAAACGTCTTTGTAATTGCCTGGCAAACTGACTATGTATGGAATCTCAGGTTGGTCAGGCCATTCTCTTTCAGACTAAGAAGGCTCCATTGCTTGCCAGCTTCTTTAAGTGTTGGGAGGTTTGAGGCGTGTGGGTGCTTTGTAGGGTCTGCCTTCTCTCTGGAGGGTTCTAAGCTATTCTGTGTAACTGGTGTCTAAAAAGTCCCAGGGATGTATTTCAGGGGAATGTGTCATCAGTTTCTGGACAGACTGCCTGTTCTCTTACAGCCCCTTGGACTTCCCTTCATGAAGGCCATGACAGATTACAATGAGAGACACGCAGAAAGAACCTGTGAGAACAGGACACGAGTGGCTAGAGAGGGCTATAAAGAGGCATTGACTATTCAGAGGCAAGATGGTTGGGGCGCTAAGTCTCCTAAACTAGTAGCAGGGTCAACTTTATGGGTGTGAATGACAATATTGTAAACAAAACCAGAAATCAAGCTGGAGGAGAGGGAAAGAGTGCTGAGGGGGGCCAGGAATTCAAGGCCAGCCTGGGCTACATGAGATCCCATGGCGATCTGAATGAAAATGTCTCCCTTAGCACAGATGTTTGAAGACTCAGTCGCCAGTTGGTAGTGGAAGTAAGTCCTGGAGGTGGGCTCCGAGGTAGGAAAGATACAGGCCACTCCAGGTTCACTCTCTGTGCCTTGTACTTACAGTTTGAGATACGAGCTCTCAGCTTCCAGTGTGAGCCAAGTCTGTCACCTGCTGCCATGTGGTTCCCTCCATTATGGACCCTGACCCTTTCTAACTGTAAGCCTAAATCAAGTCTTTCTTCTGTTAAATTGCCTTGGCCATGACGTTTTACCACACCAATAGAAAAGTAGCTAATACAATCCCCTTTCAAAAAAAAAAAAAAAGAGAGAGAAAGAAAAAATAGTTCTACCTATTTATTATCACTATATAGCATTACAATGTAAGTTTTGAATGCAATTGGCCCCCATAGGCCCACAGGGAGTGGCATTATTAGGTGTCACCTTGTTGGAGGACTGTGGAGGCGGACTTTGAGGTCTTATATATGCTCAAGCAAGACCCAATAGGACGGTCTCCTTCTGCTGCCTTTGGATCAAGATGTAGAACTCATGGCTCCCCCAGCATGGCGTCTGCCTGCATGCCGCCAGGCTTCCCGCCATGATGATAATGGACGAAACCTCTGGGGTTGTAAACGAGCCCCAGTCAAATGTTCTCCTTTACAGGAGTTGCTGTGGTCATAATGTCTCTTCACAGCAATGAAACCGTAAGTAAGACACGATGTTTCCTAGCAAACAGCTAAGATAAATGTTGAGTACATAAATGTGGAAATATACTAGTCTTAGGCATCACTGAAACAACTGCAATTTTATTCAAGTTTTTAGGCAAAAAGATCTATCAACATCAATGTCATTCATGAAATTTCCCATTTCTACAATGTTGAAACAGAAAAAAATATTAATCTAATGCTCATATGTTGCAAAGGAATGACAACTTTAGAAAACAGCACAAAGCCAGATGGTGGTGGCACACACCTTTAATCCCAGCACTTGGGAGGCAGAGGCAGGTGGATCTCCAAGTTCGAGGCCAGCCTGGTCTACAAAGCAAGTTTGAGGACAGCCAGTATTACAAAGAGAAAGCCTATCTTGTCAAACAAACAAACAAACAAACAAAAATAGGAAGAAAGAAAAGAAGGAAAGATAAAAGAGCACAAAGTTGGTATAACAGGAGTATCTCCAGGCTCCTACATCAAGACGAGTTACCCTTAAGGTTGGTAGCTTGGTCAGTCCCCAAACCAATGTCCAGACTACTCAGCTTACAGCAGGGGCCAGAAGTGCTACATAAGCAAATGGAACGTCACTGATTTTAGAATTGGTCATTATTCAATCTTCTCATGACTCCATGTCTAGATCAAGTCTAACCATCACAAAGCATCACTGTGAAGAGCTCGGAAATGTTGATAACGCACAGGGAAGAGATGGAAGGTGGGCACATTGGCTACTTCCCTGCACAGTGAACGCCCTTCACCACACCAACAGTCACTCACAGTTCTCTACCTTGGCACTGGAGTGTGGCTCACTATACCTAAACTTCAGTAAGTCTGTTCATATCCCCAGGGAAGCCTAATCTAGCCAGGCAGTCTTACAATGTACACAACAGAATTACAGCCTTTCCTCTGAGAGAACCCACACTTCACCAAGTTTACAGCCCACAGAATCGACTGTCTGGTGCTCGGGGCCTTGCAGTGATCAGGAGCCTGTAGGGGTCTGGCCTCGGCCCTCTGCATGTATGTTATGGCTTAGTGTTCTTGTGGGAATCCTAACAATGGGAAGGCAGGGTGTCCCTGACTCTTGCCTACTGTTCGACCCATTCCCTCCTACTGGGTTGCCTCATCCAGCCTTGATGTGATGTTATGTGCCTGGTCTTAGGGTAGCTTGTTATACTGTGCTTGGTTGATGTCCCTGGGGGGCGTGACAGAGGAGATTCTGAGGAGGGAAGGGAGGGGAAACTAGTCAGCATGTAATATATCAGAGAATAGGAAAAAAAGGGAGAGAGAGAGAGAGAGAGGGGGAGAGAGATTCACGAGGAAAGGGACTGTGGAGAAGCATGAGCTCCTTGAGCAAGCAGTTGGAACCGAGTCGGCTGACCCTAGGCACTTCCCTCAGTTCACAGTGGTGCTTCTGACGGTAAGACTTGCTCTAGATGAAGGTCGTCTTATTAGAAGACACGGCATGCCCGTAAGACACCCTTCCCTCCCTCTGGTGGGCAGCGGGCTCATTTGCTGAGATTCCTCATTATGTTTAGAGAGGATCCTCTGTACCCAGATCCAAAATGATTCCAGTGGTTGAGATGGTGGAAGAGCTCATACAGCTGCAAGCGCCGCTCGAATCCTGGGGTCTTGGGGATTTTGCTATGATACGCCGAGTAAAAGGAGCTACTGAAGCCCCCAAACATGCCGGCTATTGCCAGCTCATACTCTGAGTGGCCATAGAAGGCAGCTGGATCAAAAATGATGGGCCCAGAGGAATCTTCTGCTACATTCCCTCCCCAGAGGTCTCCATGAAGTAAGGAGGGCACGATTTCCAGATCACGGAACAGGTCAGGAATCTTCAACTGCAGGGAAGAAGATGGAGCCTTAAACAAAGTGGCCAGTCATTCGGAGGAGGTGTAGGCGCTTTCTTAAGAGCCGTTGCACATATCTGAGCAGGTGCTCAAACGTGCCTGACTGGGAGAGAGCAGATGGGGACACTGACAAGCACTATGCTTCCTATCAGACATAGGCTCAGATGCCATCTCGGCCTTGCTGCCCCCCCTCCCCCCCAGGGCTCAGAGGGTCATGCTGTTGGCACTGGGCATGTAGCAGAGGCCCTGCTCACCTGCAGAGAAGACCACAGCTCAAGAGCTTCCCGGTCCCCAGACTTCTTCTCTACCATGTCTATCTGAGGCTGAATGCGCTGCCTGGCATAGAATGTGACCCAATCCTTCTGCCAGTCATTTACCTGCACAGGTGACAGTGAAGGAGAAAGCAGACTTTGTCAGAAAACATCAGAACTGAAGGAGGCTTACGTACCCAGAAATCCCAAAGTAGGATGGGCTGCAGGGAGCATGAAGAGGAGTAGCAGCCACAGGAGGTTAGAGGTGAAGGCTGACCAGGCAACATGAAGCCAGGCCCCGTGTCCCAGGAGGAAGGGTAAGCAGGATATGCCAGGTGACCACTGCAGCCTTCCAAGCCTGAAGATCAAGTGAAGCAATTTAATTAGAACAACTGCGGTATAAAGGCCAGAGCTGGCTGACCCTCTGGGTCTCATGGCTTGTTTCCAATCATCTTCCGGGGGCTACCTGGCCACATTTTACCTTGTCCTGGGACTGAGGACAAAAGTCATATGGAGCCTCTTTCAAAAGAACTCCCAAGGAAGGACATCCAAGCCATGGGTGCTTCCCATCCAGGAAGGAAAGAAGGTAGACACACGAGAGTAATTCAGCTCAGAGCAGGACATGACACAGGAGGACAAAACACATACACATAAGCACACATGTGCATATATCTGCATGTGAACACACATGCATCATGAGTTACGGGCAAGAGAGGAAGGGCCAATGCCAGCTGACACACCCCCTGAACCCATAGATCCTGAAAACCCATACGAGGAAGGTTTACATATAACCTCCTCCACCTCCCAAACCTATGGCCCCCGTGCCCACCATGAAACATCTAGAAGTTTCTAGATTCTGTGTTCACTCATTTTGGCAAAGAGCTTTCCTATTTGTTACTGTGATAAAACCAACTCAGGATTTTTGTGGGTTGTTTTTGTTTTTGTTTTTTTTTTAATCTTACAGTTCCAGGTTATATTCCATCATTTCAGGAGGACAACACAGGCAGTTACTAGAAACAGTTACTCACATCCAGAGTTAAGGAATAGCACTGCCTAAATTCAGGGTGGATCTTCATACATCAATTAACCCAAGTAAGAAAATCTTTCACTGGTATGCCCACAGGCTAACACAACTCATGTAATCCCTCACTGTTACTTTCTTTCTTTTTCTTTTCTTTTTTCTTTTTTTTTTTTTTTTTTGGTTTTTCGAGACAGGGTTTCTCTGTGTAGCCCTGGCTATCCTGGAACTCACTCTGTAGACCAGGCTGGCCTCAAACTCAGACATCCACCTGCCTCTGCCTCCCAAATGCTGGTATTAAAGGCGTGCGCCACCACTGCCTGGCATCACTATGACTTTCTTATCAAGTGGTTCTAGGCAGATATTTTTTTGTCTGTTTGTTTTTGTTTTTTAAGATAGGGTTTCTCTGTGTAGTCCTGGCTGTTCTGGAACTTACTATATAGACCAGGCTGGCCTCAAACTCACAGAGATCTGCCTGCCTTTGCCTCCTGAGTGCTGGGACTCAAGGCATATGCCACCATGCCAGCTTCCCCAGTGATTCTAGATTGTATCAAGTTGACAGTTAAGACTAGCCATCACAACTATCACCCTATCTACTTTGTATCTGCTGGGCATCAGGCAGAAACTCCCAGAGGACCAGTCTTAAAACCATACGCATGGAAGGTGTAACACCTTGTCACTGTGCTCTCTGTGGAAGTTTAATAGTTTAGTATCCACAGGGGAGGGTCCAACACCTCTGCTCATGGGAAAGTCCTCAGATGTTCGTAAATAAAACAATGTACTTTGCATAAAACCACACACCCCTGCCTGTCACTCCTGTCACTCCTAATATCTGAATGAAGAGATAGCTCAGCAGTTAAGAAGGCTTGCTGCTCTTGTACAGGACCCAGCACCCATGGCAGGCTACTCACAGCCACCTGTGACTACAGTTCCAGAGGATCTAATTCCTTCTTCTGGCTTCAGCAGGCACCCACACATACACGAGCGTGTGTGTGTGTGTGTGTGTGTGATTAAAATAAATCTTAAATTAGTTGGGCATGGTGGCACACACTTTAATACCAGGAATTGGGAGGCAGAAACAGGTAGATCTCTGAGTTTGAGGCCATCTGGTCGACATACTGAGTTCCAGGCCTGCCAAGGTCACAAAGTGAGACCCTGTTTCAGGAATAAATACATACACACATACATATATAAATAACAAAAGTAAGCAAAATACAATAAAGCTGCAATTTTTCTAACTTTTAACCCCTCCTTGAAGTCCAGCATCCGGACCTGCTGATTCTTCTGTCCAATTTTCTATCTTAATCTAACGTTAAGTTTATTTACTTCATGTCAACTTCTTAAAAAGTATCAGGGGAAGAAAGGGTGCAAAGACTTACAAAATCTCACAGAAAAGGAATAGGGTAATTTCCCCACTGTGCCTGAATAGCCAGTCTGACTGGGAAACGGACATGAGCTCTGTGCCACTCACCTGGGGGAGGTACCCACAGCATGTCACTACATCGAATCCAAACTGGTCCACATACTGCCGCTCTGCCCGCTCACCACCTTTCCCTTTCATGAAAAGGGGAACAAAGGAAGGTGACTAGTTTGTCCCCTTGTTCTAGGAGACCCTCAGGTCAACTCTTGCAGCTCAGGGTAATTGTTTTGCAATCAAATATGCCCTTACCCCCTAATGCGTGCACCCATAAATAAGCAAGCCCCCCGGGTCACCCAGAACAGTGTTTGCTTTAGCGGACTTAATAACCAAGACACTGGTTATTCTAGAAGCAGAACCAAGTACCAGAGGATGCATGGGAATGGAGGAATTCAGAACAATGTCAAAAATAAAGAAAACCATTAATTTATTTAGAGAGAAAAAATATCAACCCTCTAATCCATCAGGAAAGGGTGCCTTTCAGTGGTAACATCCTTCACATTTTTGACAGATAAAACTATTATGCTTTGAAATGGCCTCAACCTCATGTATCTCCCCCCAAATTAAGAAAATCCCAATCACAGGAATTCCATGCAACCTGGAAGCAATAGGTCTTCAAGCCAGTTTGACAGAGCCTATTAGTTAATCCTCACAGGACAAGATGAGCTGGTGGTACTACCAGTGTATTATCACAGGATGGACAGGCTACCAGGACCCTTGAGCAGAACTAGACATAGTAGATTCTGGATTACCTACTTCCTGACTATCAGCTATTCTGTCTAACAGAGTCAGCACATGAGGTACATATGGATTATCAGCTGTCAGCCTGCTAACACCACACTGTGTCCTAGATGGGTGGCATTACAGCTGTCATTCTGAGCCTGGAGAATACTGAGTACATGGAAGAGAAGACAGCGTGTTTAAAGAAGTCACTTTGTATTGAAAGCCAAAACAACTTTGATTAGACTCCCTTCTGGAGAGTAAGACATAAAACAACCGAAACATCACGTGGCTTCAAGTCCGTCAATATTTCCTGTTTATTCAGTATGTCTACGACACACTGTACCAATCACACCCATGCAAATGTGCAGCCTTGGGATGGCCACCCTTGGCTTTGGCATCAGCACAGGCGACAGCATTACCCCATCCCTGAGCCCTCTTCCAGACAGGGTCCCTTAGGGCTCACACAGCCCCTTACCCACAGTGCCAGCCTCCTTCAGGAGCCTTTCTCCAAGCTTCTTGTTATCAAGGTGTAGATCTGCAAGCTGGGCCCCAAGCTTGGCGGCATGACTGAAATCAAAATGCAGGAACTGAACAAATGGTACACAGAGAGCGGATCCGTCTAAAAGGTCTCAAGACTCGGAAAGCGAGTCAAACGTTGAGAGTAAAGCTCATTCTACTGAAGTAAGAGGGGAAGCTGGGTGTGGTGGCAAGGAACAAGAATCCTAGGGAGGAGGAGGAGGAGGCAGGAGGATTGGATTTCTGTTGGTTTCCACCATTTGACCACCTTTCCTAGTCTTTTCAACTCTGCAGCTGAGTCTTTTTTGTGATCACCTCGCTCTGAGAGCATCCGTTTTCTGGCTTTTATCTGACAGAGTGCGCGCCATTCATAACATATAGAGTCATCACCTGTGCAGTCAGGGACTCTTTACGCCACGCCTCAAAATCTTGCCCCCACCCCAATACAAGAT
>JADRCH010000053.1:9087817-9111790 GCA_019843965.1 Rhynchomys soricoides | reverse complement strand
AGCCGTTGCTTTTAGCCAGAAGGGGTAGTGTCGAGACAGACCTGCTCAGATACCGCATGTCCAAATGCTCCATCACTAGCATGCTCCCACCTCCTGGGGCATCGAGAACCTTGATGGGCTTGGGTACTTTGACTGTGTCTGTCTTCAGAATGGCAGTTAAGCTTGCCATCTCACCATCAAACATCCTTTTAGCCTGTCGGTAAGACAACAGAGGAGGAGACCAAGGTCACCAGAGAGAGACCATACAGACGTGATTACTTCTGGCCTTACAATTTCAAACTGCAGTTATGCTAGCCAGAGGACTCAACAGAAATTGACAGGTCTTTCAGGATACTCAGCAGAGGCCATAAGTGCTGACGTCACACAGACATAAGCAAGCTTGTACTTTGCAGTGTGAGACTGCATTTGTTTGTTTGCTTGCTTGCATGTTTGGTTGGTTTTTGTTTTTTGAGACAAGGTCTCTTTGTAGCCTTGGCTGTCCTGGAACTCACTCTGTAGACCAGGCTGGCCTCGTACACATAGAAATCTCCTGCCTCTGCCTCCCACGTGCACCAATCACTCAATCCTGAAGCATCACCTTCATGAGCCTGAGTCCAGATACCACTCAGTGGTGATGGCAACACACCTTTAACCCCAAGCACTCGGCAGGCACAAGCAGGCAATTCTCTAAGTTTGAGGCTAGCCTGGTCTACAAGAGTGAATTCCAGGCCAGCCAGGGCTACACAGAGAAACCCTGCCTTGAGACATACCAACAAAATGAGTCCAGCCATTACCCACCCCCAGAGACAGCTGTCTCTACCCTGGCTTCCACCAGCACAGAGCTATTCCACCTGCTTGGTCATGCTTTTCGTGTTCCTGGCTTCTGTTGTTTTGTTTTGTTGTTGTTTTTAATGTGATAGGGTTTTGCTGTGTAGTCCATGCTGGCCTCAAACTCACAATCTTCCTGCCTGAGCCTTCTGAGTGCTATGTGATCATTTTACACGCAGTCACGTGGGTGTATTTGTTACACCTTTATCGTGTATGCTATTTCACAGGGTGAACATACCAAAATGTAATCACCCATCCTACTGAACAGTGCTGCCAGGGAAATTGTACTTATGCTCGTAGTCACGACCTCTGCGATCTCGGGCGAGTTACTTAAGCTTTCGTATAAAATGAGAGAAACTACATTTCTGAGGCAAAGCTACCACACAGCCCATTCTAAACATGCTACAAATGTTCTAAGAGAGCAGGAAAATAAGAACAGTGTCCCTGACAAAACTTTCACAGCAATCTCTTTAGAATGTGAAGGGGAAGCTAGACTTTTGCCAAGGTGCTGGTGACAGAGACTACATTAAAAGGCAGCATGGGGGGGAAAATACAGGAAAAGTTTTAAAAGGAACTGTGCAGCTATTAAGAAGCACAGCTCCTTCACAGAAGTAGTTTACTGCTTATGTGGTCTGAAGAGTCCAGCTAAGGAAGTAGTTACTCATAAATAGACTTATGGGAATTAAATTATGGAATTAAAAATCTGAAAACAATCTAAAAAAGATAAAATCAATTGCATAAATTCACAGAGTCTAATAACAATCAACCAGGTAGATTCTAGCAAGGCATAAGAAAGCAAATAAAAGAGAAGCCAGGTAGTCTTAAAAGTCTTACCTCATAGAAAGTAGAGCAAGGAAGAGTCGTATTTCTAACCCAAACGTTATATTTACAATCAGCAGATGTTCACCTTATGGACAGTGTACCTGCATAATTCATGCTATATATCCCAGAGCAAGCAAGAAAACGACCAAATGAACAAGGAAAACTGAAAAATTGAAAATAGACTTTGAATGGGAAGTAACCCAGCAGGGGGGCTGGAGAGAAGGCTTAGTGGTTGAAAGTGCACACTGCTCTTGCAAAGGTCAATTCCTAGCCCCCACATCAGCAAGGCCATAACCACCTCTAATTCCAGCTTCCGGAGGATCTGATGTCTCTGGTCTCCATGGGCACCACACACACATCCTACACCACATACACATATATGCATATTGTCTTTAAAACTGAATAAATAAGTAAATCTTTAAAAAAGAACGCAGCAGTGCATCCTGGCTAAAGTGTGTAAATGTACCACTGGAGAGGCTGAGGGTTCCATATTAAGTCCGGACTAGTCTGGACTAAATATTGATGTGCCTCGAAACAAACAAAACCCACTTCTTGAGAGAGAGAGTGTAAACTCACAGGAGGCAGGCACATCGCCGTTAGCTCAAGGCCCTTCTGGTCTACGTAGCAAATTCCAGGCCAGCTAGAGCTACATAGTGAGATCCTGTTTCAAGAAATTAAACAGAAAAATAAATAAATTTGAAAAGAGAGAGAGAGAGAGAGAGAAGAATCTGAACTCAACTCCAAACAACAGAGAACCACCACTACTTTGAGAAAGTAGCTCAGAGATACACAGTACTTGCTCAGCATGTGCAAGAACCTGGGTTCAACCTTTCATCACAAAGAAAAAAACAAATCAATGTGAAAATACCAAAGAGGATGTAAAGGAAGGATACCATGCAAAAATAACAAGCAAAACAGAACAGAGAAACCCAGCTGTAGGACATACAGAAGACCACGAAGTCTGGTACTGAGCGCAAGTCAGTGTCACTTCAAGGGCAGTTGACAGAGCTCAACTGAGACAAGTCCTGAGAAAACAATAGTACTTCAAAGGTTAACGCACATGTGAGAGGCAAGATTCCTTCCCTGAAAGAAAAATGACTAAAAATGCAAGCGAGGCTCGTGGCTAACTAAAACCTGCAATCCCAGCACTCAAGAGACCGAAACAAAAGGATTGAGTTTGGAAGTCGGCCTTAGTGAAGGAGACCAACTCTAACTTGTAGGGTGTGTGAGGTGTAGGGTTCGTCAAAGATAAATACCTTCAGTCCCGTTTAACAAGACTCTGCCGAGTTCTACAGAAGCCATCCACCTCTCTTCCAACCAAAACCTGGAGTGAACAGCTTAAAATGACAGAGGGACAGCAGCAACCAGGAACACAACTGAAGCCTTGGGGCTCACCCTATCTTCCATTGGGAGCTTCAGAAAAAGTTCGCACTCAGAACATGCTGGGTGTGTGCGTTATTTTGATCCTTTAAGATCCTGGATCTGAGTTTTAGTCTCCTCGAGTTGGAATAAGCTCCAGATAACACGTGTACTCTGGCGTTTCTCAAAACTAGCCAAACATGAAGGCTTTCTCAAAAAAACTGGGCATCGCAATCTCTGAATACCACGCGCCCGCCGCACCTGCGTAGACACCGCTGCCGGAGCGGGCACAGCGGGCAAAGGCAGGGAAGCCTGAGGCCAGAGTGAAACCGCGGGGCTGTGGCGTCAAGCGTGGACGGCGGCCAGAGACTGTCGCTGAAGACTGAGTCTCTAGCTCTACCCAACCCGGGCCAGCTCAGCATCTCACACACCCCGGACCCAAACCAGAGCCCCATTTTAGCCTCGGACCAACGAGCCCGACCCTCACCCAGCGCCGGTGGCCCTACCTCTGCCTTGGAGTTCACTTTCACAAACACTCGTCCTTTGTCCGTGTCATAACTCTGGCCCTGGCTAATGCACCCGCCTCCCGAGTGGCCCGTAGCTTTGACTGAGCTGCAGCCCAGCTCCCGCTTAAGCAGGGTCTCCATGAGAGCAGCTCCGCAAGAAAACCGGGTTTAGTCTTGGAGCAGAAGCGGGTCCAGCTGCGGGGCGGGGCCGACACAGACCAGTGACGGGATTGGGTGACAAAAAGGAAGGGGCGGGGAAACCTTTGGAGGGGCGTGGCCTGTCTGTCAGGATTGGTTGAGAGGCAGAGCGACTGCTGCCAAGTCCCCTCTGGCTGCTAGGGGGCAGTAGCGGGTTGAGTGGGTGGGGCGCCCCGCCTTGCGGCTCTGGTGTGCTAATCGCTCTAATTCAAACCGGTTCAAAACAATTCTCACACATCTGTGTAGACCTAGGGAGGTTGCTCCGGCCCCTCCGGGTTCTGTCTGTGAAGCTGATCCTCTAGGGTTCTGCAGAGGATGACGCATCCCTTCTCAAGGATGTGCTGGCCGCAGAACCATTTCTCTGGCCGGAAGACCTGCCCTCCTGTGGGAGCTATGAAGGTCCTTGTGCTTACAAGTAACCACTAGTGGAACCAGGAATGTAACACCACGCTGGGTTGTTCCTTCAAAGGAAAGGATGCATAACCTGTGAGCAGATGTGGTTAATAGCCCCGTGACCTTTGCACTATCTGTGTGCTAGTCCACACTGGATCCTCTCACAAACCCTTTCATGGTATGTGGGCAGGAAATATGTCAAAATGTATGCTTGCCATTGATTGGACTTGATGGGAAATGCAGCAAATTGCAGGCTTTGTCTTTTTAAAGCCCCAGCAGAATGTGACTGGGGCCATTTCCCTGGGAACCTGAGTGAGGATATGACTAAACTACATCCACTTGGGCAGTACATACCACCCTTCCACCTGTGAGCAAGCAGATCTAGTATAGTTAAGCCAAATAAACTTGTTTAAAGACGTGAAAACTGTGGCTTGTTATCTCCCATAAACAATAGCCTCTAGCATTTCAAGAAGTATCTGTCATTGGGCAAGGGGCTTACAGGGCAGATGCATTTTTGTTTCATAGGCATTTGATCTCGTAGGCATAGTAATTAAAACTTAAAACATAACTTTGGATTTCACAATGTCACGTGTACGTTACAAAGAGTTTCAACATACTCACAACTTAAGTTTTATTGTGCACACAAGATTGAGTTAATCACTAGGAAATTTTTCACTAAATTGTGCTGTGACTAAAATATGCCTAAATAAACTACACAGGGTCAGACTTGAAGTTTGAACCAACACCAGCTACCCCGTCTTATTGAACAGAACTGCCTTCTTGACTCTAGCTGCCTATCCTTACTCTGCTAGCTGAACTGGTTATAAAGACCCTGTCGAACCCTCCGCTGTCCTAAATGTAAAAGGACCAGAGCCAAAGGGAGAAACACCTTGACCCTGACTTGACTCTAAGTGCAAGACCAGGACCAAGAAACAGAAACACCAATCCCTGAGCATGAAATCACACCAATCTCTAAACTTGCCCCAAGATTAGGCCACAAAAATTCCACCAATCCCAGGCCACCCTGGAAAACTCCCCACCCCCTCACTCCATGTAAAGCTTGGTTTCGGCTCAGTTCCCCCGTTGCTTCTCATCCACGAAGAGGCAGCCACCCTCCTGGGTTTTCCCTCCCAATAAATATTGTCGTTTGAGGTTTGTTTTGCAGTGTGACTTTGTGCAGCAAAGCTGTAACACTTGTGTTGAGGAGACTTCCCCCATGAAAGCAGAGCTACGACATTTTCACTGGGGAAACCTTCCCCTGCAGGAGCAAAGCTATAACGTATACCCTCGATGCTCACCAGCCAGCACTCAGAGCAGCTGTCCCCTCAGGCTGTCTGAGCTTCCAGGTCTGTGAGGACGACCTGCAGTGCAGGACTCAGACTGTGTAAGTGCAAAAATCCTGGGGTATGCTGCCTCCAATACAGGAGTTTTTTATTGTATGTGATTGTCAGATTAGCTTGTGTCTCAGCCAGACTTCAGTTCCTCCACGGCAGGTTAAAATCTGTCTTGCTCAGAGGGAAAAAACAAAACAAACAAAGCAAAAAACCCAGCAGGGTGTGTGTATAAAGAAAGAGACTTAAGAAACTGCAAATCTGCTGGGCAGTGGTGGCGCATGCCTTTAATCCCAGCACTCGGGAGGCAGAGGCAGGCGGATCTCTGAGTTCGAGGCCAGCCTGGTCTACAGAGTGAGTTCCAGGACAGCCAGGGCTACACAGAGAAACCCTGTCTCGAAAAACCAAAAAAAAATAAGAAACTGCAAATCTGAAATCAGTAGGATCTGCTGGCAGGCTGGAGATAAAGAGATGTTGTCTGAGTCAAGGTCCTCCTCCTACAAAATTCCTTCTCCTGGAAGGTTGATTTGTTCTATTCAGACCTCTAGCTGGCTTACACTGTAGAGGGAAATGTGCCTACTCCAGACCACTGACTTAAATGTGAACAGGATGCAAACATACATAGTTTTTTTGTGTTTTGGTTATGGATTGGGCCGAATAGGGAAGATTAATATTGAGACAGGGTTTCACTACATAGCCCAGGCTTGCTTCAGAGTCAGGGAAATCCTGCCTCAGCCTACCAAGTCTTGGAATAATAGATGACAGCCCCCAACAGAAAAATGCTTACCAAATGTGCTGGTTTGAATAGGTTTGGCCCCCATAGACTCATGTGTTTGAATGCTTGGGCAGTGGCATTATTAGGAGGTGTGGCCTTGTTGGAGGAGGTGTGTCACTGTGTGTGAGGTCTCTATACTCAAGCCCCATCCAGTGTGGAATTCCTCCTGGCAGACTTTGGATCGAGATGTAGTACTCTGAGCTTCTCCAGCACCATGTCTGCCTGCCCGCTGCCATGCTTCCCACTATCATGATAAAGGACTAAACCTCTGAAACTGTAAGCCAGCCTCAACTACCAGGGTGTCTCTTCACAGTAATAAAACCCCAACTAAGGCCCCAAATACCTGCAGTGCCCAACCAAGTGAACACAGTTGACCACCATGTTCCCCATTGTTTCCCAGTGAGTAGCACAGAAGAAAGTGGACATTCAATAAGAATGTGCTAAAATGAGCGAACAAATGAAACCTTGAAAGCTTAAAAGAATAAAAGCAGTTGAAGAAAGTATGCAGATTGTTTAACCTTCTGCTGAAAACATCTAGAAATGCTGGCTGAAATGGTTAAAAACACATCCCCTCAAAGAGCTTACAAGACAGAGAGGCATGTAGGCTTAGTATCTGGGTGATAGAAGCCCAGAGTAAAAAGTCAAGATTCAAAAACTGTTCTTGCCATGAGGACAAGAGCTGATTTTAGGAGGCTGGAGGGGTGGTTCAGCAGTTAAGAGCACTCGGCTGCTCTTCCAGAAGACCTGGGTTTTACTCCAAGCGCCTGCATGACAACTCACAACTGTCTGTAACTCAGTTCCAAGGGATTCAACACTTGGCTTCTGTAGGCATCAGGCACAATCGCAACACACACAAATGTAGCCAAATCATTCATACTGATAAAATGATTGTTAACAATTTAAAGCTAGGTTTTGTTGTATTTTGTTTTTAGTAAACATGGATCTAAGTAACAGTATGGGACTAGATGGTTCAAGGTGACCATGTAGTGGAACTACTTAATCTAGAACTCCAAAAGGCCACATGAGCTCTAAGAAGGTAAGGTGCATCCTGAACCTGGCACCTGTGAGGCCTCATCCTTCAATAAAGTGGTGGTGGCATTGGCAGAAGCCATTATTGTCTGCCCTTGATTAGATTTCCAACCCAAACCCATATTGCTTAGATTATATATATTTTTTTAAATCACGTTTTACTTTTAATTTTAGGCACCAAGAGAATAAAACGCTAGATCTCATGGAAATCCTTTACATAATTCAAGGGCAATGAAGTCAAAAGTGGAGAGTGGACTCAAAAGTGACGGAGGTGATTGGGCACAACAGTCCACTCCTTTACTCTCAGTATTTAGGATCTGAAGCAGGGGGGTTGCAGTAAATTGAAGGCCAGCTTAAGCCACACAGCATATATATGTATTTAGTTACTATTAAAATTTTATATACTTTATTTTTGAAACAGATCCAGCCTGGCTTTTAACATGGTGTACACCTGAGGGTGGATTTGAACTCCTCATCCTCCTGTTCCCACCCCCAAGTGCTAGGATTACAGGAGTGTGCCAACATGCCCAAATTGGAGTGTTTGTTACCATTAAGCAGAATATTATATACTGGTTGCCAGTCCAAGAGGAGGGCACTAAGCACTTCTGCCCTTTGTTCTTGATATCAGAGTCGTGATGGGCATGACAACATGGCTGAATACTGGATGAAACCATATTCCAACCACGCAGAAAAGGGAGCAATTTCAACTTCAAGAGCACATACTAGTCCCTGCTGGCCAGCAGATCCCACCACAGCAGCAACCAGCTGTATACATTGCTCTTGTCCTGCTGCAGTAGAACTGCTGGGTCCCCACCTTGTGGAAGACACATGCTAGATTCACCCTCGTGCCATGGAACACACAAGTATACGCAGAATAAAGGAGCCAACTCTGGGCTTTCAAAAGAGATACTCTGGCCCAGAGCGATAATCACAGCACAGGTTTTGTTCTCCATGCCCAGAGTCCATTTTTTATTTAATTAAATCAATTAATTAATTTGCTTATTTATTTATTAGTTTTTTTTTTAAGATGGGGTTTCTCTGTGTAGCCCTGGTGATCCTAGAACTCATTCTGTAGACCAGGCTGGCCTCCAGTCACAGAGATCCTCCTGCCTCTGCCTCCTGGGTTCTGGGATTAAAAGGACTCACCACCACACCCAGCTGTATTTTTTTTTTTTAATTTTATGTGTATGGGTGTCTTGTCTGCATGCATGTCTGTGCACCATGTGCATTGCTGGTGCTCATAGAGGTCAGAAGGTGGTAGGCTCTTCTAGAACTGGAGTTACAGACAGTTGTTAGCCTTCCTGAGAGTGATAGAAAACGAACCTGGGTCCTCTAGAAGAGCAGCCAGTGCTTGTAATCATCGAGCCATTTCTCCACCATGCCCCAAAGTCCATTCTTAAATGCCACAAGAGGGTTGAAAAACCATTCACACGACTGCCTTACCCAAGAGCTGTCGACTAAATGCTTTGTCCCCTCAGAATTCATAGGCAGAGTCACTAATCCAGCATAACCAATTTAGGGACAGTGCCTTAAAGGATGTAATTAATATTAAATGAGCTCATGGCATGGGGCCATAATCCAAGAGGATTCCAGAGTGACTCCATAAATAGAGACACCAGAAAGCTTACTCTCAGTGTATATGAGTGTTTCATATTTCAGGATAAAGCCATGGCCAGACATGGCAGGCAATCAGTTCACTACAGACCAGAAACATGAGATTCCTTGGCAACCTAACTCTTCTGTCACTCTGA
The DNA here is from genome assembly GCA_019843965.1 of Rhynchomys soricoides. Taxonomy (NCBI): domain Eukaryota; kingdom Metazoa; phylum Chordata; class Mammalia; order Rodentia; family Muridae; genus Rhynchomys; species Rhynchomys soricoides. Next base: position 9,102,819 of record JADRCH010000053.1, on the reverse strand, counting down.
TCTCAGACGTTCACTCTCGAGATCTTCGAAGATTAACTTTCTGTTGTTTAAACCTGGCAGTGGAATGGTACCCCGAGTCAACTAACACACCAAAGAAACAACAGTAGGTCATAGATAACAACAGGTGCTGGCATTATCACATGTGCATAATAGGACAGTTATGCCTTTAATGTTAAAAAAGGAATAATCAGAAGCTTAAGAGGTTGCAACTAAGAGCACTTGCTGCTGTATCAGAGAATCCAGGTTCAATGCCCAATGCCCACATGGCAGCTCACAACAGTCTGTAACCTCAGTTCCATGGGATCCACCTCCTCTTCTGGCTTCCACGAATGTGATTCATATATGCTCATTTAAGAAAATACTCATACACATAAAAATAAATAATTTTTTAAAGTCAAGCTTGAAAATACCTATAGGGAAGAAGAAAGTGCCAAAGACACTTGGCACAGAGGATGAGAAAGAAGCTTGTTTAAGTTAAAAAACATAGTTGCGTAATGAAATCTCAAGGTGGGGGCAGACTGTTTCATCTTGGGTGGCCTGAAATTCTCTGCGTAGATGAAGCTGGCCTTAGACTCACAGAGATTTATCTGCTTCTGCTTCGGGTGTGGTACTGTGCCACTCTGCCCAGCTTCAGAGTGAAATCTGCAGCTTTTGGGGTGTGGAGTGGGCTTGGTTTTGTTTGTTTGCTTTTTGTTTGGTGTCTTGTTTTTGTTTGGGTGTGGGTTTTGGAGACAGGGTTCCTCTGGATAGCTGTCCTGGAACTCATTCTGTAGACTAGGCTAGCCTCAGACTCAGAGATTGACCTGTCTCTGCCTCTCCACCGCCATCCAGCTCAGAGTGGAATCTTAATAGACCTATATGTAGATTAAACTCAGAAGAGGAGAGAATCACTACATAGGAGGTCAGAAAAGTTACTGACACCGTAGCATGGAGAGACTGAAAAGAAAACTGAGGGAGCAGCTGAGAGACATGAAGAGCAGAACAAGAAGTAGATTTTGTAAAGATGTAAGTGGACTTCCAGAAAATCGAAGGAAGACACAAACTGAAAATGAAGCCGGACAGGCAGGAAGCAGGTCAGGACGTAGAGAGATGGGAACAGAGCCAACACAGCGTGTTCACCATTGCCTTAACAACAGGTCAGGAAGTTTGTTCTGTAAAAGCCTCGAATTTCAACATGACATCCAGTGGCCAGAGAAAAATAATGAGCCCTAAGCCTGAACCTCCTAAGAGCAGAAACAGAGTTTGGAAAGCTTTTGACTCTTTGATACTGACTGACCTGGACCTATGGATATCAAAAACCTAAAGGTAGCAATGAGGGCCCTGGGCTTCGAACCCAAGAAAGAGGAAACCCAGAAAACGATAAATGGAATTGATAAGGTAAGGACAGGAAGAATGAACTTTAGTAACTTTTTGACAGTGATGACTCAGGAAATGTTCGAGAAAGCACCGAAGAAGAAACCCTGAAAGTCCTCAAGCACTTTGATGATAAAGAGACTGGGAAATACCATTCAAAAATCTGAAGTGTGGCCGGGCAGTGGTGGCGCATGCCTTTAATCTCAGCACTCGGGAGGCAGAGACAGGTGGATTTCTGAGTTCGAGGCCAGCCTGGTCTACAGAGTGAGTTCTGGGACAGCCAGGGCTACACAGAGAAATCCTGTCTCGAAAAAAAAAAAATCTGAAGTGTGTGGCCAAGAACTTCAGGGAGAGCTTAACCGATGAGGGAGGACCTGCAGAAAATGACTGGTGGAGTCCGCTGAGATGAAGACGGTGGGGTAAATTGTAAGAGTTCCCGCACATCGGGAAGTCCCAGCCTCTATCAATCAGGGTTCGTTTTTCTACCACAAACACATGTGACTAAATTTAGTGTGTGCTTCTGTGTGAAATCTGGCTTTTAAGAACACCACCACCCCCAGACCTCCTGGGTAACTTTAGCCCTGATCTTGAATCTATATTGGACCTTTGAAAGTGTTCTTTGATATTAAGTTCTTGGTGCATTTGCCGGCTGGTTAATTCAGGAGGTCAGGACAAGAGCACACAGAGTGGGTAGAAGGGTCTCAAAGTGTGACTACAGCCACTCTGTCTTCCATTACTTCACACTGCGCATGCCTTCCCACACAGCCGCAAACACACGATGTACCCACGTCACCATGAGCAGTGGGAGTCCTAAAAGTGGTTCTGGCTTTTAGTCGGCAGTTATAAAATCCAATGGATGCTTGCTTGTGTGGATGTGTGCTGGTGCACTTGCTGTGTTTTTAAAATAAAATCTCTCATAGTTTAAGCCCTCCCACCTCCCCCCCCCAAAAAAACCTGACTTTGATCCTCCTTGCCTAAGCCTCCTAGGTGCTAGGATTATAGACAGACAGACAGACACACGTGCGCGCATGCGCGCGCGCGCACACACAGACACATACACACACATGCACACACAGAGTGTGTCCCGCGCTACCGTCTCGCCAGCAAGAACGACGCGGCACACATAGGATCCTTCTGCAGTAAAGCTTTAATGCATCTTGAGAGGGAGAGCATAAGCTTGCCATGAGTGGAGACCCCGAACAATAGAACACCCGTCCCTTATATAGGTCACAGCGCTTGCCTGGGACGCGGAGCTTCCCCATTGGCTCCCGCACATCAGGCCAGATGCCGCCACGAGAGAGGCTGAGACTCTGAGGTGGAAAATTACCAGGTACATGCACACTAGCCTGTTTACAACTTGTCCTCGGCCGGGTGTAGGTGCCATCTTGTAATGGCGAATGTGGGTGCGACTCAGGCGGCTCCCCACAAGAGTGTGCGTGTCTGTGTGGGGTTATGTGCACATGTGCATAAGAGTGCTGGTACGTGCAGAGGCCAGAGGTGCTGGATGTCCCAGAAACTGGAATTCCAAGCCGTTGGGAGCCTTCAGAAGTGAAAGAGCAGAAATAACTGCTGAGCAGAAATAACTGCTGAGCCCTCTTTCTAGCCCTACAGAAACATTGTAAAGTAAATTAAAAGATGCCCATTCTTAGACAAATAGCAGCGAAGTAACAAAATAACCAAAGTAAAGGAAGTCACAAAGGATTAACATCTGTTTCCTCTGGAAGCCGAAAGACAGAGGACTAATAGAGTATGATCAAAAGAAAACAACTTCCCTGGGGAAAATATGTTTCCAAGAATGCTAATGAAATGAAAACATTTTTTAAGCTGAGAGCTATTGGCCGTCATGATGTTAGCTGCCTTTATCTCTGGTGATACTGTTTCCTACCATCCTAAGGAAAAGCCTCGGGGAATTGATGCTCCCCTTCAGTGCTCCCCTCCCACCACACGGATCTCAGGTCATGAGGCTTAGTGGCCGATGTCTTTACCCACTGAACCATCGAGCCGCTCTGGCTTTGTATTTCTTGACCTGGAACAGTGATTTGATTTATAATTGCCACTTTATAGCTTTCTATTAAATGATACATAAATGTATGATCATGATCTTCCCCATGTACATAGTATAGTTCACCCTTAAAAAACAAAAAAACAAGAGCTGGAGAGATGGCTCAGCGGTAAAGAGCACTGACTGCTCTTCCAAGGTCCTCAGTTCAATTCCCAGCAACCATGTGGTGGCTCACAACCATCTGTAATGGGATCCAATGCCCTGTTCTGGTGTGTCTGAATACAACTACAGTGTACTCATATAAATAAAATAAATCTTTAAAAAAAAAAAATAGGCCAGACAGGTGGCAATTGGATACACCTTTAAACCTAGCACTCAGGAGGCAGAGACAAGCAGGTCTCTGAGTTCAAGGCCAGCTTGGTCTAAGGAGCAAGTTCTAGGATAACCAGGTCTACACAGAGAAACCCTGCCTTAAGGAAAAAAAAAAAGAATATATATATTCTCTCTATATATATATTTCTTAGTGCTTCTTTCTTTGGGTTTTTGTTGTTGTTTTTCATGATAGGGTTCTCTGTGTAATAGCCCACGAATTCTCCTTGTAGACCAGGCTGACCTTAAACTCATGGAGATCTGCCTGCCTCTGCCTCCCAAGTGCTGGAAATAAAGGCCTGTGCCACCACACCTGGCTCATAAATTATTTTTTATTGAAAAAAAAAAGTTGTACAATATATTTTGAGCATATTCTCCTTGTAAATTTTCTTTAAATTTTTAAAAGGAAGATTGTAATAGTTTATTTTTATCTTAACTGTATTTGTCTGTGTAGGTGCATGTACAGGGCTATCACAAACCCCTGGATCTGGGGTTACAGGCAGTTGTGAGCTGCACAGCAGAGGTGCTGAGAATTTAACAGGTCCTCTGAAAGAGCAATTGAAGCTCTTAACCACTGAGTTATCTCTCCAGCTCCTTTCAGTTTTTATTATTATTATTTATGCATGTGTATGTGCAGATGCATGTGCACATTTGTGCCACAGTTTATATGTGAACTCAGAGGACACCTACTAGGGAGTTAGTAGTCTCCTTCACACTGTGTGGGTCCTGGGATCAAAGACAGGTCATTAGCTATGGCGGCGAGCAACTGTGCCCACTGAGCCTCTTTACCAACCCAAATAACTAGATTCTATCATGTGCTTTTCATTGATGTTATCTTCAAGACTCATGCTGATTATGTATAACAAGAATATGCATAATTTGTCAGATAGATTTGTATTTATTCATTCTTGAGAAAAAATTTTACAGTGGTTTAATTAAAGACATTTCTATTGTTTTGATTTTCTTTTGTTTGGGATTTTAGAAAATTCCCTGTGAACAGCCAGCCTCAAACCATTGGTAACTTTGGTAGGCTCCAAGTGGGGCCCCAGATCATTTTCAAATCCTGAATTGCATGACTTTTCCCAGGAAATGTAAACAAATGTTTGTTCACTCAAGATTAGGTGCTAAAGACCAAAACATGGGCTCCTCACCGTGGGTCTCCCCTCTCGTGGACCGGCTGATATGGTCCATGAGGGCAGGGGAGCAGTGACCACACCTGGACCAGCTACCAGGAGGCAGATCAATTTTACTTGGAGTGATTCAAGGCTTATACAGTTTTGGGGGACTGAGAGTAGGGACAGCTGGGATGGACAAACGTCATCGGATGAGGGCTTAGGTACCAAAATGGCTCATTAATAGGGGGAAGCATTTCAGGAATCTCTGGTGCTGACTGAACAGGTTCTTATCAGGAGAAAGAAAATTGACCCTGTAATCTAAGAGATTATGTGACATTCCTCAGGTAGAGACGTGTGTTGGGGTTTAGAATTCCCCAGACAAGTCAGAGAAGGAGAAACCCCACTAATGAAGGGAGCCTCCCATATTGTGCGGAGCCCACACCTCACATGTCTTGCTTAGTGAACAAAGAGGTTGTTGCTGTCACTAGCAACATGGAGTGCTAATGGGTGCATGGGTGTCTCAGAGACAGCTGCTTCAGATAATGACTGTGATATCAAAGTTCCCTGCACAGCAAGCAGGCAGCTCCACAGAAGAGTCTCTTCTGCCCCCCAAGAATCCCTAGCTGCTTAGATAACCTTGAAAGGGCTCTGTGACTCTTCTAACCTTCATGACCTTCCTGGGTCTTAAAGTCTCTTGAACTTCATGAATCTTAGGATCCCCATTCTTCCCTTCCAGGAGGGACTATTTCAATTAACAACAAAAACTGCACAATACTCTACCTGCTTCTTCTGACTCTTAAATTCTTTCTGTTTCTCATTCTGTGATGTTCCCTTGGCCTTGGAGAATATGGTATGAAATGGATGGTTAATTATTTTTTTGATTTATTTTTTATTTTTTTGCTCTTTACAACGGAGAATTAAGACACAGCAACAGCCATTTTTTTCTTAGTATTTGGCAGGAACCAAGGGTTACCACAAAGTCACCCCACACCACAAACCTCACACAAGACTTATTGGGAGGGGAAAACACAGGAGGGTGGCTGTAAAGAAAATCTCTTCTGCACTTTGTAAAAGCTTTCACCTGTAACTAAAAAAGCCTACGGCCAATGAGCTGAGGCAGGACAAAGGAGGCGGGAGTTCTGGCAGAGAGGGGCTGGGGGATTGGGGAAAGAGTCACACGCTGGGGCGATTTGCCCTGAACTCTGAGGAGACAGATTTATGAAACCGAGAAGAAGGTAACCAGCAAGATGGCGTTCATAGAATATAATAAACATAACCTGAGGAGAGGTAACCAAATACATGGCAGGGTTGGACAGTGGTGGCGCACGACTTTAATCCCAGCACTCGGGAGGCAGAGGCAGGTGGAATTCTGAGTTCGAGGCCAGCCTGGTCTACAGAGTGAGTTCCAGGACAGCCAGGGCTACACAGAGAAACCCTGTCTCGAAACGAAACAAAACAAAAAACATGGCAGGACTTAGAACAGAATAAACAAGTAATTAAGTTATGAACTGATCAGGGAGCAAGCAATCCTTTTGGCCTAAGCATTTATTTATGAAATATTAAGTCACAGAGTCATTATTTCAGGAACAAAGGAGCCGGGTGGAAAACTATGAGGTTAGAGGTATCTGCCTCTACTTGGGTAAGAATCATTGGGGAATTGGGCAGATGGCAGGCATTATGTGGGGGTGGGAGGAGCTTTCCAGGGAGGCCTGTGATTGGTGGAATTTTGTGGCCTGATTCTGGGACAAGTTTACGTATTGGTGGGATTTCATGTTTAAGGATTGGTGGAATTCTGTTCCTTGACCCTGGTCTTGGTCTTGAGGTCTAGTCCTGAGGGTCTGGGGTTCTTTCCTTCACTCTGGTCTTTTTATGACGCACTGACTACAATAACAAACACGAGTTTACACCAGTGTAGGTACCCTTAAATCCAGTGGGAAAGCGAACAGTTGGATTGTAACAGCCACGTCACTCTGATTTGGGGGCCTCAGGAGCTCCCCTGGCCAACAATAACGAGGTAGCCCACCCCTGGCACTGGAACTTCCACTTAATTACGTAGCTTCTGGGAGTGTTTCCCCACCCACATAGGAAGACTTCATGCAGACCCTTAAACCTTGGTTTTCACTTTCCTTCTAGAAGCTTTTCCAAATCTGTTTAGCATCATTAAAACAACACCAACCAACCAATCAAAACTCTTTTTGTAGACGATAAACAGGATCTGAATGTTCACTCCTCTCTGTTCTGTTCCCAGCAATTGTCAATTGATTTTGAGATTCAGTAGTTAAGGGGTAAAAACAAATTTAACAAGGTCTAATATAGCATAAAAAGATCTCATCATTTGTTTCAGTTGTTCTGCCAACAGCTACCAGAGAACAAAGAATGGATAGGAGACTGTATTAGTTAATTTCCCTATGAATTTGTCCAAATACCAGACAAAACACAACGGTTTATTATTGTTGTTATTATTATTATCATCATTATTATTAATTACTGGAAGTGAGTTTATTTTGGCTCACAGTTTGAAGGTCACATCATGGCAAGGAAACCGTGGTGACAGGGGTGTGAGCTAGCGGGTAACATGGCAGATGAAGTGAAGGAAGACAATGGGGTGATCACCAGCATTCCTGCTAGGCACTGCCATGAAGTGCCCACCCTCTGCACACCTAGTGCTACTAGCCTGGCTCAGAACCACACTTCTGTTTGTCACACCTGCCATTGGCTTCTTGGTTCTGGCAGACTCCTCACATAACTATGATCTGATCCTGGCCTCTCCACCAGTCACACCTGGCTGCTAAAAGGGCCCCAGGATGTGTGAATAATCTCTACACCAATGTACTTAAGATACATTTTTTAAACATGTATTTATCTATGGTGGGTGTGGGTGAGTAGGCAAGCATCTATGTGCGGGTTATCGGACAATTTTCTGGAGTCAGTTCTCTTCTACCACATGGGTTCTGAGGGTCATGAGCTTGGCAGCAAGCTCCTTTACTAAACCAGTGTGCTGTCTTGCTGGTCTCCCAAATGTATTTTCTTGCAAGAAAAAGATGTTCACTGTTCCAGTTAGTTTACAGTGGAGCTTCTGGAGAACACTTGGCCAGAAGACCATGTACCAGGGACACAGCCAGCCACTATGAGGATACATGATGGAGTCTGGGGGCAGGGGCTTGCATGTAGTTCAAGTACTACACCACACACACTTGAAGCAGCCTCTTTCCTGACCATGCAAATCTATAGCGAAGAGATCCCATCCAGTGTCTACCTCGTTACTCTGGCCATCTGGGGACATCATGTTGGCTGTAGGGATCATGGGCACCCAATAGTTGTTCTGCAATGGGGTTCCATCCAGCCAATCCTTTACTCACCACGAGGTCCACAGCAGATGTCAGCAACATCTGGATGGGCCACATAGGGGCAGCCCCTGTCCGGTGGCTGCAGAATGTCAGTCAGAGGGGCATAAGAGAAGCTTTCAGAGCACTGGGTATTTAGTAGGCTCTGGACCCACCTGGGCTGATCTGCTTGGAAGGAGCTTGGGTGGGGTAGAGCGAAGCGTGGGCAGAAACCAGGTAGAGAAAGCTTGAGGGTAGGCTTTCAGATGGAGGAGCGGGTGCCCCGGTGAGGCAGGGGTTGGGGCGGGCTGCCTACCCGTGTATGAGAAGTGTTGGCAGGGGCAGGGTGGGGAACAGGGGGCAAGAGCTCTGAAAGCAGCTTCACACTAAAATGGATCTTGAGGCAGGGCTCTGGTGCTTCTAGGGCATCCACAGGTTAGTTTTGCCAAAAATAGATGTTCTTTCTATAGCAAGAGAGCAACTGGAGTATGGTGATGAATTCCGGTGAGTCACCGCCAGCACACACCCACTCTGTGACCAGCTGCTAATTTCTATTTACTTCTTCTCCACAGTAGGGAAGAGAAAATAGAGTGAGTTTGTTTGTACAAGCCCTTGGGTTGAGATAAATGCGGTCAATCCATATTTACAGTTCTTAGATACATTTTTATTTTTGCACCAGAGAAAGCTGCAAAAGGGATACTTTTTTATAGTCAATGGAGATAAAAATATAAAATCTCATTTTGTGGAAAGGTATTTCTTGCACATGGCCTGGAATTTCTCCATTTTTGACAATAAGGGACCTCCTGCCTGAAACTGTGCTCTAGGCTAGAAGAGGAGGGATGTCACATCGCACAAACTGCTCTGCAAGTTACAGGGCAAGCTTTCTTCAGAGATAACCACCCACATCTTGAAGATCTTCAAACAAACAGTTCCTGTGTGAACGTGAATTCCACCCCTTCCTATATCCGATAAGGCAAAACATCCGTACAGAAACCTGTACAAGTTAGCAGCCGAATGCATGGTAAATAGACAAACATATTTATATAAAGAAGCCAGTTCTGACCTGCATAAACCTTGAGGATATAATACATACAAGCGCCCATAGAGGTGAAAAGCTGAATGGGGGCTGCCAGCACTGGAAGAGGGAAATTGTTCTGTTAGTGTTTAGTGGACACAATGTTTCAGCTTGGGGAGATAGACAAGTTCTAGAAACTGGTGGTAGTAATGGTTACACAATAGCATGGTGTGCTTGGTACAACTAAACAGCAGTTAAAATGGGCTGGGGATGTAGCTCAGCGGTAAAGCACTTGCCTGGAATACGCAAGGTCCTGGATAGACTCTACAGCGCAGAAAAAAATAAGGTTAAAATGAAAAAATTCATGTTAGATATATTTTGCTCCAAAGCTAAGGCTACCCAGGCTATTTATTTAGACAGAATCTTTCTAGATAGCCCTGGCTGGCCCTGAAATTGCCATATAGAGCAGGCTCAATTCACAGAGGCCGGCCTGCCTGCGTCTGCCTCTTGGGTGCGGGGGTTCATGGTGTGCACCATCGTGCAAGGTAAAACTAACTTGCTACATTGAAGAGCTCTAGAGATGGACCTGGTGGTCCTGTACCCGTGTGGCTTCTCTGAGCCACTGTTGCTTCTGGTGTCAGTGGGAATTGTAATTTGTCCTTACCCTGAGGGTTGTTTAGAGGTACAAAGGGTGACCCAGGCCAGATACCCAGTCCATTAGCCAATCTTATTTTTCACTCCAAACAGCCACCATAGACTCTACAACCAAGTACAAAGTGAAAACAGGAGGTGGCCATCTGTTGTAGAAAAAATTTAATCTCGGTGAGGGGCTTCTAACCCACCTTTGATCATTCAGTTCCTGGATAAAAGACACGAACTTAAGTCTTAATCAGCACTAGAGCTGGGCAGATATCTACCCTCTATTCCACTAGGATCTATTACTCCATCAGTAACCACGAATTATAACTTGCTATGTTCCATCTGGGCTGCTCTTAACTCACATTGGCCAGCCTTCATGTATTCATAACTCACCCCATTGTGGCTTCCTCCTCTCTCTCCTTTCTTCTGCCCCTCAGGGGTCTCCTGAGATCCCCAGTCAGGGAACCCAAGAACCCCGCCCATCTCTCTTCTGCCCAGCTACTGGCTGTAGGCATCTTTATTCACCAATCAGAGATAACTTGGGGGCTTGGGGTATGAACCTGAGTATGCACACACTCTCCTGCAGCCAGGCCTTGGGCATTATAATCCAAGCAAAAGACCGAGCCTCAGCAGCCACCAGAATCCCAGCTTGTTTTATTTTTCTTTTATACTTGAGCCAAAACGTATGAAACAGCAAATTTGACAGTTTAGCATTTTCATGTGTGCTTTTCAGTGATAGTAAGTGCATTCCTGTCCTTGAGTGAACATTACCACCATCATCTCTGAAACTTACCCATTTTTCCAAACTGAAGCTGTCACCATAAAGCATTACCTTCGGGTCAGGAAGATGGCTCAGTGGGTGAAGGGCGTGCTACTGCACACGCCTGGTGATCTGACTTCCATTCTTGGAATTCATGTAACAGTGGAAGGAGAAAACTGGGTTGTTCAAAATTACCTTCTGACTTCCACCCATACGACATGGTATGCACATATACACACACACCATGTATATATATATATGCACAATAAAAGAAAAGGAGTCAACATTACTCCTCCCCAGAGTGAAAGTCTACACTTGGAACAGGTCCCGTGCTGTGAGGGTAGAATGGCCTCTTAGATAAGAGATTGCAAATGAAATTGCTGTCAACCAGTGGTCCTCAACTGCTGGTGACGATGGGTGTCTTGTTTCCAACACCTGACAATTTATATAAACATGTTTGGTAACAACATGTTTGGTAGTTACCACTGAGGAGAGGGGAGATAGCACGGAAGACAGGAGTGCTACTTGGTTTCCTACACTGCATCGCTAAGCTTCCTCATTCAGCTAGAATCATATGTCCCTGATGTCAAACAGCTGGGGTTCAGATAGATGCCCTCTGATAGTCCCAAAAGCTAAGAGTTCCCTTGTACCCCCAAATACCTCCCAGCCCAGGGTGTCTGGTAGGTTGAGCTCCATGCTCCATAACCGTTCCTGCTCTCAGTGGATCCTTTCCCATCATTAGCCTCTCTGTGAACCAAACATCTGCGTCTCATTAAATCATGTTGAAGCAGCTGGGTGGGGGTGGTCCCCACCTTTAATCCCAGTGCTCAGGAGGCGAAGCATTCAGGTCTCTATGAGTTAGAAGGCAGACTGTTCTACAGAGAGAGTTCCAGGACAGCCCGCACTACATGAAGAGACCTGTCTTGAAAAATAAATCAATCATGTTGATTTATAATCTCAGTGTATTTATAGAGGGAGGTTTTAGGGGAAAAAACTGGGGTTAAATTTGTTTGTGATGGTGGAGACTTATCCTATAGGATTAAGAGAAGGAAGAGAAAATAGGCATGGAGACATAATTCTGCAACCCAGCATTTGGCAAACCAAGATAGAAGACTAAGTTTCCTGTGAATTTAGACTACATTGTAAGACTCCATCGCAAAACTCAAACAAGAAAAAGAGAAGAAGAGGACCAAGGAGAGGAGAAGGAGAAGCTTCCAGGAAAGGGGAAGGGCGCCATCTAAAGGCGAAGAGGACGGTCTCCAAGAGAAACCAAGCCTACCTTCATCTCGAGCTTCTAGCCTGCACAGCGGTGAGAAATGATGGCTCGCTGTGTATAAGCCGCCCAGCACTAGAAGCGCTCTCACGGAGGCTTCTGATCTTCATCCGTTACCCCCACATTTGCAAAGTTGTGTATTTACCACCGTTTCATAGACGCACCTTTGCTCTCCATTCTGACATCTGTGGAGTTGTCGTCTCCTCTAGTTGAGGAAGCATTAGCATTCATGCTATCTGACCTTGGGAGGGTGGTGCATTTTGTGGTGGGTTTGGCTCGAAGTAGCTTGTGGTCTCAAGAGTCTGGACCTTTTCTGAACTGTCTTTAGGGACACCCACTATGGCTGTGCCAAAACTGACCAGGGTTATTCCTGAGAAGACATGTCCTAGAGCTCAGCTCTGGAACTGTGTCAGAAACAAGGCCTCTAATACAGGAAGTGGTTATGGAAATTCTTCCAGTCACCATGGGGACAAACCCTTGAGGACATGACCCTCTGTAGCTCCTCCATCACAAGTTCCTTACACAGTGTATGGTTCCGTAAATGCCGTTTATAACCAGTAGAAGCCCCGCACCTTCTTGGAATGCCTGTGTCTGTGGGCCATGCATCTCAACCTGGTGGAGCTCATCTGGGACCCGACCTGTCACTTCTGATGGAATCGACTCATTTCAGGAAACACCAACATGAACAACAAGTTTGACAAAAATCTCTCTCTCTTTTTTTTTTCAGAAAATATTGCAAATTTTTCACACAAAAAGTCAACCACCAGTTATGCAAGCAGACAAAAACAGATGTAGCGGATACTATTGTCACCCTAGGGACTGACAGAGCAGACAGTCAGCACCTTGGAGGAACGTCAAGGGGCCAGGATAAGGTGAATAGTCTTCAGGCCCCTTGAACTCTTTCTATTCTTTAGCTAAAGAAATCTAATATGTCTTCTACCTTCTCCTGGGGTTCCCTAGACAGACGGGGGCCCAGGTATCCACAGTTGTCTCTAATCTTGAAAGTAAAGGCAACTATAGGTGACACAGAGGTACTATGGTTAATTACAAGCAGATGTGTGTAAGACCTGAGAGAGGGTAGGGTCCAGTATCCATGACCCCACCTAACTCCTCCAGGGTGGATATTAACCTTCACCCTGCCAAGTAATCTCCAACAGTGCTAAAGAGCCACATGGCATGGCAAAATAGAATGAAAATAGCTATATTATAATGTAGCTATGTATAATAATGTAGAAATGTATAATGACAGCTCTCAAACAGATGTTTCAAGTGGCGTTCTGATGTACCCCTAAGGACGATTCCTATGAGGAGGAAAGGGTCCTGTCTAAAGAGAAAAGAAAACATTTGTATAGGTTTTGGTTTTTAATTTTACTGGCATAGGATTGTAGCTCAGTGGTAGAGCACTTGCCTTACCTAGCATGTTTGAGACTCAGGGTTCCATCACCAGGATATCTAAACACACATACACACACACACACACACACACACACACAAATTGTTTTACCTTTTCTAAGTATCTCATAATCTGAAGCCTAATAAAAAGCAGCTTAATTGTAAAGCTAGGTATGTGGTGTGCAGTACTACTAAAGTTTGGGTTCTGATTAGCCTGGGACACTGCTGCTCCCACGTCTCAGTGCTGAGCACTTCCGGCTTCATGTTCTGCACCGTTACCCAGAAGCTCATAATTCTGTTCCTGGATTCTTATATAAATAGAAGCCAACACATGCTTCATTCAGCTCACTAAGAGATCCAGAAAGATAAAAGAGCTGCCTCTGAGACCCTAGACTCATGAGGTATGTAGGGGCAGGAATGCAAGCAACACTGGTAAGTCAGACACAGGTCACATGGAAGCAGTTAAGACCCACGGAATCTGAAAGCTGAGTCTGATAGTAAGCAAGCCCTGAAACCTTCCAGAGTTACGCAGTCAGTGTGGGTGACAAGTCAAAGTTTATTCCAAGGAAAATCAGGTGCCCTCAGACTGACTGGCTTTCTGGAAACATACACGTAGCACTGTGTGCTGATGCTGTTTGTAGGCCTTCCTAGAATAAGGGTTACATTCAGGCTCCTAAAGACCCTAACATGGGCATGGACCTGGCAGAAAGGACCAAGCGTTTGCAAACAAGAGTCTGGCCTGTATGCATGTAAGTGCTAAACAGACACAGAGTGTTCCAGAAACACAGCTTTCTGGGATCCTTGCCATGTTGTATCAGTGAAGAAGAATGAGGTTGAAGTGTCAAACCGGCCAACCAGTCCAGTCTCGGGGAGTATGGCGGTGGCCTGTGAGTGGAAAGATCACGGTTTAGTCAACCGCAGTGGACAGAGGGGTGTAAGGAACCCGCAAGAACAGAATAGGTAGGGTGGAAGAAAATCCAGGTAAGAGACAGCAAAAGTGGTGGAGGCTCTGCCTTTCTCCAGTCATGAACAACAATGGTCCTTACACTCTCTCTGCTCTGTTCCAGAGTCCGAGCTAGTTCCCAGATCCTAAATGTTTGGAGTTTAAGACCATAAAAAAAAAAAAGACTCTCAAACTCAATTCTAATTATAATTAGCCAAATTTATTAAAGCTGCTAACAGGGCCACAGTCTCTAATCTAAATCAGAGATGTGCTGTGCAGATGCTGGTAAAGGAAGGACTGGTTTTTCTTTCTTTCTTTTCATTTCTTTTTTTGTTTTGTTTGCTTTGTTTTTTGAGACAGAGTGTCTTTGTGAAGCCTTTGCTGTCCTGGAACTAGGTCTGTAGACTAGGATGGCCTCAAATTCACAGAGATCTACCTACCTCTACCTCCTGAGTGCTGGGATTAAAGATGTGCACCACGACTGGATGAGCTTCTAAAGGCAAAACCTGCCAAGATTAGATTATCAAGGTGACCTCAAAGAGTCCTTGATTATCTGCACAATCGGGTTACAGAAGCCATCATCGGCGGTTTACCATGGTATAACAAGCAGATAGTCATGGCTGCACATTTGGGTGGCACTCGCAGAGTCAGGGTCGCTAGGAACTTATCTGTTGGAGACAAATGGCCATTAGAAACCAAGATGGATGCCTAGCACAAAATGGGGTTTCTTTAGCCATCTGACTCATGTACTAACAAATGTGAGTGGACAGTCTCTCTCTCTCTCTCTCTCTCTCTCTCTCTCTCTCTCTCTCTCTCTC
>JADRCH010000053.1:9007111-9078844 GCA_019843965.1 Rhynchomys soricoides | reverse complement strand
CTCTCTCTCTCTCTCTCTCTGGTTGTTGTTGTTGTTTTCGAGACAGGGTTTCTCTGTGTAGCCCTGGCTGTCCTGGAACTCACTCTGTAGACCAGGCTGGCCTCGAACTCAGAAATCCGCCTACTTCTGCCTCCCAACTGCTGGGATTAAAGGTGTGCACCACCACTGCCCAGCTTTTTTGTTTTGTTGCTGTTTTGGGGGTTGGTTTTTTCTTTTTGAGCACTTTGATTTTAGTAAATTGTTTACAGCTGTTTCTGTAGTTGTTAATTCAGGAATGATGTTTCAAAAAAATTGTTTTTGCTATTTTCTTTTTTCAATTCAGTTTTTACATTTTGTTAAAATGTTCTTGAGGTGCTAGGAAGATGGCTCAGTTAAGAGCACTAGGTGCTCTTCCAGAGGACCCAAGTTCAATTCCCAGCACCCATATGGCAGCTCAAACTATTTGTAACTCCAATATCTGACTCTCTCACACAGACATTCATGCAGACAAAGCACTAATGCAGATAAAATAATTTTTTTTTTTTTTTTTTTTTGGTGGCTGGAGAGACAGCCGTGCCGTGGGTGCTGGGAACTGAATTCTTATATTTTTGGTTGTGAGCCTAGCCTTTAATGGCTGAGCCATCTCTCCAGCCCTAAAATATTTTTTAAAAACAGAAAAGAAGAAGATGCTCCCAGAAAAACCTCTCTGAATTCATATTACACCGGCTCAATGTTCTGTTAACTTGCTGTGCTGTCAAAGCGGTCAGAGTGGACTTTTTTTGTTGTTCCTTGGGTCCTTTGTCATGTTTTCGTTCCTCTTAACTTTTTTTAGGTGAAATATACGTATAGAATGATGCACATTCTGTTGTTACATGGTTCAGTGGATTTCCACAAGCCTAGCACGTCATGTCACCAGAGTCCAGATTAAGACATGACACTGCCAGGCTCCTGAAGCCCATATTCCCACTTTAGTCACAGCATCCCCTCAGCATAGTCTCAGTCCTGGATTTTGACAGAATGGATCACTCTTGCCTGAATTTACCCTGTGGAAAGGAGAATCACTGAGTGTATGCTTATCTGAGGGCCTCTCTGCTCGTTTATGCATATGAGGTTCTCACCCTGTGTGTGTGGTCATGGCTGTGTGTTCTCATTGTCTGTAAATCCCTTGTGTGGTCACACTACGGTTTTCTGTTCATCCTGGTTATGGGAATTTGTGTGGTTTCCAGTTACTGATTACAGTGGTTTTCTTTGCTGTGCCCACATAGTACATGTCTTTTTCATTTCTGTTACCAGTGCTGAGTTTGAGACGTGTGTATAGGGCTGAGTGTGTAGCCTAGTCATATAGAACATGCTTACCATATGTGTGGCCGTGGGCCCTGTTCCCGCAAGCCCACACACACACACACACACACACACACACACACACACACAAAGTAACAGATATGGATACTTCCACATACATTTAACTTTGGAGCATACTCCTGAATACTTTGTAATTTACATTTATTTCTACCTGTAAATTACAAGAGCTGTGGTGGCTTGCACCCTCACCAACACTTGTCACTTAACTTTGACATTTTAGCTATTCCCATTTGTTAAATGTTTTAGATTTTTTTTTTTTTTAAAAAAATGTTTGTATTTTGCCTTCTTGTATGTAGGTGCTCCACATACATGCCCAGTGCCCATAGATATCAGAAGAGGATGTTGGATCCCCTGGGAATGGAATTATGGAAGGTTGTGAGCTACATGTAGGTGCTGGGAACCAAACCCAGGTTCTCTGCAAGAGCACCACGGGCTGTTAAGTGCTGAGTCATCTCTCTAGCACCTGCTATTATTTATTTTGGAAGGACTGGGGATGTTGCTCATTTGACAGAGTGCTTTCCTAACACACATGAAGCCATAGATTTGCTCCTTAACACTATATTTAAAAACAAAGCAAGGAACTGGAGAGATGGCTCAGTGGTTAGGAGCATTGGCTGTTCCTCTAGTGGTCCTGGGTTCAATTCCTGGCACCCACATGGCAACAGACAACTGTCTGTGACTCCAGGTCCAGGGGATCTGCGGCACCAGGCATACATGCAATATATACACAAAAATACCCAAACACATAAAAATTATCCTTTTTAAAAAACTAGATGTAGTAGCATATATCAGTAATCTCAGCATTTGAGAGAACAAGTTGAAACAGAGGGATTAGTAGTTCAAGACTAACCTTGGATATGTAGCAAGTTCAAGGGTAGCCTGAACTACATAAGATCAGGCCTCAAAAAACAAACAAAAAAAATTAAAGCATTTGTTTAGGATTTTTAATTTATCTGATGGCTAGTGAGATTAAACACATTTTTATTTTTAAATTTCTTCTTTAATAAAATATTCAAGTCCTTGTCTTTTTTCTCATAGTTTGATTGTCTTTAGTGTTGGTAGGAATATTTAGAAATATATTCTGTCTGTGAGTCTTTGCTTCAGTTACTTGTGCATAGTGACTCTCCTCTGTGCATCAGCTTGTCAATCTTTTAGTAGTGATTTTGGGCAAACAGGAGAGTCTAATTTTAATATAAGCCAAATCGCCAGTGTCTCGTAGTTAGAAGGGAGTTTCATGGAACAAGTGTCTTCCTCTTGCTAAGCAGTGACTATGATCCCCTCTAAAAGTCCTATTGCTCTGCCTTGGATACTGACAGCTGTCTTCCAGCTGGAATATGTCTATTGCTGTGAAAACCATCACAACCAAAACCAATTTGAGAAAGCCTTTATTTCCTCTTACAGCTTACAGTCCATCATGAAGGGAAATCAGGGCAGAAATGAAGGCGACACCATGAAGGAACGCTGTTGACTGGCTTACTCAATCTGATTTCTAGATATACAGAGGCCACCTGCCCAGGAATGGCACTACCCATGGTGGGCTGGGCCCTTCCACATCAATCAAGAGAATGCCCCCCAGGCCCCCCACCCCAACGCGCTTGCCTATAGACAGTCTAATGGAGGTAGTCTTTCAGTTGAGGCTCTTATCAGATGACTCAAGCTTGGGTTAAGCTGACAAAACAAACAAACAAGAAAACCCAAAACAGTGAACATAGGGATCAACATCCATTTTTAATTTTTGGACAGTTAACTATGTAGTTGGAGAGATGTCTCTCTTTCTTTGTGATACATCTTTGACAGCATGTTTGGCACACCCTCTGGGTGTGAGCAGTTGGTCTGCATGTTAGCCAGCTTCCGGTTTCTTTAACAAATATCTGATGTATTCACTTTGGGAAGGAGAAAAGCTTATTTAGCTCACAGTGTTGGAAGTTGAACTCATGATGAGCTGGCCTTGTGCTTTGGGGCCTAGTGCAAGACAGCAAGTACATCACTGTGTGAGCATGTGAAGGAGGAACAAGGAGGCCCCACTGTGACCTAGGGCTTCACACCAGCCCTCTCAAAGGTTCCTCCATTTCCCAAACTGTCACCCTAAGCGCAAACCTTAAGCATGTAGGCCGCTGTGGACATTTATTCAGACCATAGCAGTTGGTTGTCTCCCCCTGAGCATGCGTCAGTCACTCGCTCTCTTCCTGTCTTGCTGAGGGATTCCTGTGAGATGCATGTTCTCTTTACCCTAACCATGTGTAGATAAACCTTCCCATGTGTCATCTTGGACATTTTACTATCCTTCGTCCTGAAGCCTATGAGGACCCTTACTGTGGTGTCTGTTTCCTGAGGGAGCCATCTTCCATTCCTGTGGTGACTATGGTGATTTTTCTCCGCACTGGTCCCTCCCAAGGTTCTCACTCCAGTCCAGCAAACAGGTCTCAGGTTCAGCTCTTCTGGAGTGTTCCCTTTATTTGTTTTTTTTCCAAGCAGGCACGGAATTGAAGAGGGTCAGTAGCCACACCATCACATTTCTTCTCACACCCGTGCCACCACAGACAGGTTTCTTCTTTGCCTCAACGGGGGTGACACTTCCCATACCAGCTTGTCACCTTCTGAGGGCTTTTCTGCATTTTGTGAATTTCGTTAGTGGTGAGGAAGGGTGGTAGATTAAACAGACCCCAAAGGCTACATCTGCTGCTTCTCAAATGTTTCCAGGCAACCAGGCATGTCATGTTCTCTGACTACTTCCCTTCCTGGCTCTGTCTCCAGCTCTGTTTTCCCAGGAAAATCTCCTTGTTCTCTTGTTTTCACCAAGAGGTAATAATGATTTCCACGTACTGAAAGCGTGCGCGAGCCATTTCACCAGACAAAGTTACCAGAGGATGAATAACCCTTAAGGTCACATGTCCTGTGGAAGAGCTAGGATGTGGGCAGGCAGGCTGGCTCGGGAGGCTCTTAGATCCCCACCCCCCTTAGAAGTCTATCTCTAAAAGACAATGCTCAGGAAAGCCCTCTCTCTTCCACACAAGGAGCTTCTATACTCAGTGACTCACTTGTAATCTTCCCCCCTTTCTTTTAGCTCCTGACAAACGTTCCTCCCAGACCTGTGTGTTTCCTCATCTCTCTGTTCTGACAGCGCAATGTACATTTGCTCACTTAGAAAGCTACCCTGCTGGTTTCCCATGGCAACCTCTTTGAGACTTAAAATGTGTTGTATAAAGTCATTGCCTCCCAGTGTGGACTCAAGAGTCCTAACCTGAGCCCGTGCCCTCTGCAGAAGCTCCCTAAGGAGAGGCTGAGTCCCTACTGCTTTACAGACAGCTGTGCCACTTATAAGCACACAATGAACTTTTTACATGCAATTTTTTTTTTAACGTGCAGAAATGCTTCTGTGAGCTTGAAAACAATAAAACTGCATTTTGCATCTTTTCTGTGGGACTGGTATTGAACACAGGGCCTCCTGGGTGTTAGGCTGTGCTCGAAAAAAAACCCCACCCCACCCCCGCCTGGTGTGTGTGTGTGTTACATGCCATATGTATAAGACAACACACATAGTATGTTCAGTAGTCAATTCTCTCCTTCCACTGTGTGAATCCTAGGGATGGAACTCAGGTTTTGAAGTCTTTATCTGAGGCATCATTCCAGCCTCAAAATAAATGTCCAAAGAGTTTATATGGGACTTGGAGTGTAGACTGGCTTTGTAGATGGAATGCTGGCCTAACATGCATGAAGTCCTGGGTTCAATCCTCAACACTACCTATGCTAGACATACTGGTACACACTTATCTTCCTGTCGCTCAGGAGGTAGAGGCAGGAAGATCAGAAGTTCAAGACTAGCCTGAGATAATGAGACTCTGTCTTATTTTGAAAAGAAATGTTTATGACATAAAAGCACAGCTCACAGAAAAGTCTTCATGTTTTGTGTTGTCTCAGTCTGGTCTCAATCCAGTTGGTCTTACCCTTTTAAGGCTTTTTAGAATTTGTGGTGAGCTTTGGGTTTCACCACCCGCTTTTTCTTTATCACTCAGAGGCGGCTTCCCACCCACAAGTGGTGTGGGCAAAACATCAGTGTAGAGAATCCAGGAAAACGTCTCCAGCTATTGGTATTGTCATCTCATCTCCACTTGGCCTACACTGTGTCCAAGATGGTGGACCATGGGGTTGATAGAGTGGAGCATTTCCCCTTGTTTTGTAAGCAGCAATGTGTCTAGTACCTCTAGGTATACTCCTGACCCCTGTAGAGTGGACAGAAGGTTTCTTTTTAAAAAAAAAATTGTATATAGGTGTTTTGCCTGCATGTATGTCTGTGTACACATCCATGCAATGCCCAGAGATCACAAGAGGGCATTGGATCTCCTGGAACTGGAGTTAAACAGTGAGTTGTATAGCCACCATGTGGGTGCTGGGAACCAAAGCTGGGGCCTTTGGAAGAGAAAGTACTGATGACTAACCGAACCATCTCACCAACCCACTAAGTAATATTTTTAAAAAGTTTTGTTGAGATTTACAGAGGTTCATAAGTATGGAACTATATATATGATCTTCAGATAATTTGCATGGTTTTAGCTTTGCTTTTCCGCAGTGTGATTTTTATTGACATTTTATTTATTTATCATGTATGCCATGTGTGTTAAGGACGATGGACAATTTATGGGAGTTGGCCCTGTCCCCTCTACCATGTGGGCTCCGGGGATGGAATTCAAGGCATTAGGCTTGGTGACAAGTGCCTTCATTCACTGAACCATCTAACCTGCCTACAAAATTGTTTTTCTTTTATGGATGAATTTGGCTATATGGTTATTTTTCTTACCTGGATTTCCACTCTGGGATATTAAACTCTTGTCAGGGATTAGTTGTTGCCGATGTTTTAGTTTGAGACAGAATTTCACTGTGTATCTCTGGCTGGAACTCACTGTGAAGACCAGGCTGGTCCTGAGCTCATAGGGATCTGCTTGCCTCTGTCCCCTAAATTTCAGGATTAATGGCATATGCCACCATGGCTGGCGTAGATCTTAAATTCCCTTCTGTCCCACAATTAAAACGTCATTGAAAATTTGACACCAAAACAGGAAACCATTATTGTGTACCTTACAAAATGGAATGTAATTACACTGTCTTGGGAGAGTGCAGCCATTCAGTGTGTTTGTAGGCATCATTAGTGTTTCTTTCTACGAGATGAACAGCCTTCTTCGTGTCTGGCTTTCCTTCCTCTTTGCTGGAACAATCTACACAAAGAACCACTGTTTGAACATGACCAAAACTGTGGTAATATCTTAGACACTTTACACCTACGAAATAAGAATTTGGACTCCTCGGCTGTCTAGATGACTCAGTGGGTAAGAGTGTTTGACATCATATGCATGTCTGTATACCACAAGTGTGCAGTGCTTGCTGAGACCAGAAGAGGGCACTGAGTCCCCCTGAATCTGGAATTACAGATGGTTGTGAGTTGCCAAATGAGTGGCTGGGAATTGAACCCAGATCCTCTGCAGTCATTTTTGTTGTGCTTTGTTTTGTTTTCTTTTGTTTTCTGAGACAAGGTTTCTCTGTGTAACCCTGGTTGTCCTGGAACTCACTCTGTAGGCCAGGCAGGCCTGGAACTCAGAGATCTGCCTGCCTCTAACTCCTGAGTGCTGGGATCACAGGTGTGTGCCACCACTGCTAGACTACAACCAGGGCTCTTAACCACAGAGCCATCTCTCCGGCACACTGATTCTAAACTCTTAACATATTGTATAGAAGTCAGACCTCCACCAGGTCACAGTTGAGTCCTGAACCCTTTACTAACAGGGAAACTGCCATAGGATTTTTGTTGTTAGCCTCAGCTGAGAGGGTAACAGCAGTATAGGAGCCCAGGTAGAGGGATGCTTCCTTTGTGTTAGTGACAGAGCTTGACAGCCAGGCCAAAGTCCAGGGTGCTGTGGTTTCAGCAGGGATTCCCTGGTACTAGATGCTGACGGTCATGTCCTAGGAAGACTCCTATAATGTTATTGGTAAAGAATTACATAGACCCTCACAAATGCTCCTCAAGTTTTGGGCCTGAGGTAAAACGGGCCTCAAACGGTTGCTACCTTGTATGGATTGTGTATTCCAACCTCTTGCAGCTGCTGGTTCATTACTCTCCTCCAAAGATGACATTTGAATTAACAGTGTGTTATTTAGATTGTAACTTGTGTCTTCAAAAACCAAAAAAAAAAAAAAAAAAAAAGATTGTAACTTGTGACAGGATTGGTTTGATTGGCTTAATTAAAAATAAAAAAGCAGGCTTAGAGAGAAAGACTCATAAATATCCATATTAAGCAGTAATTGGCCTTGACATACAGACTTTTAATTATTAATACAAAAGGTTGTTATCTTAACAGAAAACTATTCATTGACTACTATGAATAGTACACAGTTCTTTCTTAGATTAATAATATCTAACCATAGATGAAATTGTCTTCTTCCAGTCAGAAGGCTGTGTGCGTTGGGGAGGTCACTGACTGACTGTGGGGTCTGGGTGGAATCAGTTCAGCATGGTGCAGAAACTAATACCATCACATATGGGGGCCAAATGGCTGGTGTGGGAGGAACCTGCAAAGGGGTGTTTTCAACAGCCTTCGCCTGTGATGTCTTCCCCGGAGCCTGAGGCTGCTGGAGATTGGTACAAGAGGGAGGCGGGCAGTTCACGTGCTGCCAGTGGGGGAAGGGTTCCCAAGCTGCTGTGACGAGCGAGGCCTTACAATACAGCAGTGAGCCTCTCCGGGAGCTAAAGGCGGAGCCTAGAATCAAGGTGTCAGGGGAGGGTCCTTCCCTGCTACCCTCCTTCTTCGAATTTTAATCCTTGGTTCCTTGGCCCGAGGCAGGCGGGCTCTGGTCTCGGCCGGTGTTGTCATATATGGCTTCCCCAGACCTCTACATCTTCTGTCCTCCTGACCATATCAGGCACTAGATTTAGGGCCCACATTAATTCATCATGGCCTTCCCTGGCTACACCTGAAAAGACCCTATTTTCCATTGCCAGATAAGGTTGCATTCCGGGAATCCAGGAAGACAGGAGATTTAGAGTGGTAACATTCCCATGTGAAAATACCCTGAAAATGGGTATTGTCCCCATTTTAAAAGGCAGAGTTTTGCAAGGCAGGCCAAGAACTTGCTATGTAACCAAGGATGATCTTGGGTTTGTTTGGTTTTGGTTTTTTAGAGAAAAGTCATACTATGTAGCTCTGACTGGCTTAGAACTCTGTGTAGACAAGGCTGCCTCCTGAGCGTTGGGATTAAAGGCGGGTGTCCCACACTTGAGAACCCTGAACTCAAGACTCCTGTCTCCACCTCCTGAGTGCTGGAATCATAAGACATATACCACTGTTCCTGGTTTATGCAGGGATGAGCATCAGGCTCAGAGCTTTGTGCATGCTGGGACAAGTACTCTCCCAACTGAGCTACACCCGCAGCCTGGTGTTACTCATCTCGTGAAGGCAGAACTGAGAACTTGAGTTCCCAAAAGACCTCTTCCTGCAGCTTAATACTAGGACCCCTTGCCCATGTTGGTCTCTGTTGACTAGGACCTTATCAAGGGATCTTCTTCCCCCAGAGTAAGCCTCATGCTTAGGGCCCTCACCACTGGAGTGTGCCTGCTAGGCTCTCCTGATCGTATGGTGACTGGGCTACCCCAGCTAGACAAGCTTGCAGGTGACACAAGAGCTTTGCCACGGTCATCAGTTTTCGTCATCTTTATCCAGTCTCTCCAGTAACATGTTCTAAATTGCAAAGGAGAAAGATAGATGTGCAAATAACTTTTTAAAAAGATTTATTTATGGCCAGGCAGTGATAGTGCACGCCTTTAATCCCAGCACTCAGGAGGCAGAGGCAGGCAGATTTCTGAGCTCTAGTCCAGCCTAGTCTACAGAGTGAGTTTCAGGACAGCCAGGGCTATACAGAGAAACCCTGTGTCTTAGTCAGGGTTTCTATTCTTGCACAAACATCATGACCAAGATGCAAGATGGGGAGGAAAGGGTTTATTGAGCTTACACTTCCATGCTGCTGTTCATCACCAAAGGAAGTCAGGACTGGAACTCAAGCAGGGCAGGAAGCAGGAGCTGATGCAGAGGCCATGGAGGGATGCTGCTTACTGGTTTGCTTCTCCTGGCTTGCTCAGCTGGCTTTCTTATAGAACCCAAGACTACCAGCCCACAGATGGTACCACTCACAAGGGGCCTCCCCCCTTGATCACTAATTGAGAAAATGCCTTACCACTGGATCTCATGGAGGCATTTTCTCAACTGAAACTCCTTTTTCTGTGATAACTTCAGCTTGTGTCAAGTTGACACACAAAACTAGCCAGTACAATTGACCCCTTGTCAACCTGACACACAAATACATCACTATTAAGCCTCGACCCTTACTTTCTTATTTATCCCCAAGATTTAAATAATTTTAAAAGTCCCACAGTCTATTAACACTTCAGTTCCTTGTAAACATCCAATCTCTTAAAATTCAAAGTCTTTTAAAAATTCAAAGTCTCTTAACTGTGGGCTCTACTAAAATACCTTCTTTCTTCAAGAGGGAAAAATATCAGGCCACAGTCACAATCAAAAGCAAAATCAAACTCCAACCGTCCAATGTCTGGGATCCACTCACGATCTTCTGGATTATTCCAAGGGCTTGAGTCACTTCTCCAGCTCTGCCCTTTGTAGCACACACCTTGTCTTCTAGGCTCCAGATGCCTGTAGTCCACTGCTGCTGCTGTTCTTGGTGGTCATCTCATGGAACTGGCATCTCCAAAACACTGCTGTCTTCTGTTGCAACTAGGCTTTACCATGGTGCCAAGCTTCACTTCCTTTGCATGACCCCTTCAGTCCTGGGCAATCAATTGCAACTGAGGGTGCACCGTCACCAATGGCCTTCCATGGCCTCTCACAGTGCCCAGGCCTCAGCTGCTCTTCACGACTCCTTCATGCCTTCAAAACCAGTACCACCTGGGTGACTCTTACACATTACCAAGTCCAGCTGCAGCACGAGGTACAACCCTGGCTATCTCTGAAACGCAACCTCTGTGCTCTCAGAAAACACTTCTCAGAAGATTTCACCCCAATGATGCTGGTCTCTTCTTAATCATCTCTAATGTCTTAGCTCCAACTAATCAATAGTCCCAGCAGTGCAATGGTTTTGCTTTTAGTAGTTCTGGTATCTTGTTAATCACAGCTGATTTCTTCAGCCCCAGCTAACCAAAACCACAGAATCTTCACAGTCAAAATAGCAATGACTCTGATAAGAGTCTTTAATCTTCTCTCTGAAATTTCACAAGCCAGGCCTCCATCTTCTGCACTGTTCTCAATATGATCTTCCAAGCTCCTACAGAATGCCCCACAGAGCTCTTAACATCCTAATGGCTCTTCTAGCTCAAAGTTCCAATGTCCTTCCACAGTCCTTCCCAAAACACGGTCAGGTTGTCACAGGAATACCCCACTATGCTGGTACCAATTTGTCTTTGTCAGGGTTTCTATTCCTGCACAAACATTATGACCAAGATGCAAGTTGGGGAGGAAAGGGTTTGTTCAGCTCACACTTCTGTGCTGCTATTCATCATGAAAGGAAGTCAGAACTGGAACTCAAGCAGGTCAAGGAGCAGGAGCTGATACAGAGGCCATGGAGGAATGCTGCTTACTGGCTTGCTTTCTTGCTTCTCCTGGCTTGTTCAGCTGGCTTTCTTATTGAGCCCAAAACTACCAGCCCACAGATGGTACCACTCACAAGGGCCCTCCCCCCTTGATCACTAACTGAGAAAATGCCTTACCACTGGATCTCATGGAGGCATTTTCTCAACTGAAACTCCTTTCTCTGTGATAACTTCAGCTTGTGTCAGGTTGACACACAAAACCAGCCAGTACACCCTGTCTTGAAAAAACAAAACAAAGTATATTTTAGAACTACAAGTTGTATCAGTTTCTTATCGGTAATGTTAAAAATCATATCTCCTATAATATCACTTTGTGGCAGGGAGATGCTATTGGGGGGGGGGGGGGAGAAGTACAAGGAAATGTCTAGGCCGGTGGTTGGTCTGTGGGAAGTAACATCGTCTCATTATACAGACCAGTCTCACCTCAAATCCAAGATCCTTCTGCTTCAGTCTCCCAGTTGCTGTGGTTACAGATGTGCACCACCATGTTAATATACACACTCAGTACATGCTCACTTCCAGAAGATGGCTGTGTGGCTGGAAGCAGCTGCTAGGACTCTCCCCTGCTCCAGTGCCTGCTCAGCTCTGCTTACCAGATAGACACTTGTGGAAACATACAAGGAGCTGCAGTAAGGGTGGAGCCTTGCCGCCTGGCCCCCCACATGGCCAAGCCTCAGAGCCTCTCCCCAAGGAGATGACAGCCAATGGAAATGGAGGTACTACCTGATGTGGTAGCTCAGGGCCTAGTGAGGAAATGGTTGTAAAGAAGCATTTTATCCTGTCTAGAGAGTGTGTCCCTGGTTGTGGTAGTCCATGGAAGAAAACCAGGCCTAGAGTCTGAGGCTATTGAGGTCCTCATGAGCACTCAGCTCTAGGAGCTGGTTCCTAGCTGACTAAGATGCTGGACAAGACTGAGCTCAAATCCTTGTTAGGGTTTAGTTGTAAAATGGCCTATAAATGCCATGTGAGAAAGGCTTGTCTGTGGGCTTTTGGGAGGTGAATGGATTATGAAGAGTTGGATTTCATCAATGGATTGATGAACCCCTTGATGGGTTCATACCTTAATGGCATTATTAGGAGGTGGTAGAGACTGTGGGACCTAGTTGAAGAAAGTAGGTACATGGGGACATGTCCTTAGAGACTACACATTCTCCTGGGCCCCTTCTCTTCTCTGCTTCTTGGGTGTTGTGAGGTAAGCAGCTCTGTTTATAGTCTCACCTCAGGGCCAAAGCAAAGGAGTCAGCTGATTGTGGACTGAAGCTTATGAAAGAGTGAGACAAAACAAATCTTTCTTCCTTCCAGTTTATTTTCTTAGGCATTTTTGACAGTGGTAGAAAACTGATCAACTTGAGCTGTGCCAGGCCGGGAGTAGAATAACTTAGCCCATGCCTTGTCTTAATAGAATTCTAGGGAATTGTGGCCACAGGATGTCCATCTCAGCACAGAGATCGGATGTGCACTGAACTAGTGTACCCTAAGGGGCCAGCAGAGTACTAGAGAAGGGGGTGCTCTATTCCCTGTAGACATCCTCTCCTGAGACGATGTCTCTCCCTGGGCTTCATGCTCACGTTTGTTTTCTGGATGACACAGCTCTTAGCCCATTAGGGTCAACAGCTCACAAACACCAGGACAACTGCTCCTGTGTGCTCTATGGGAGCCCAAATCCTTCGTGCTTTCTAGTTATCTGCAAGGGTAAAGGCAAGACAGAAACAGGCCCTCAAACTTTCGATCACCTGCCCTTCCTAATCCCGGGATCGTTCTGAACTCCAGAGTCCTGACCTCATGATTATCTAAAGTCAGATCCTAGCATCGTCTAGGTTAATGGGGAAGGTGGCTTCCTGTTCAAGCCTTCCTAACCTGTCTTCTAGAACAGTCAAGTGACTTGATATCCTTGGGCTGAGTGTAGTCACAGCCACCAGATCCTCCTGTACATCCTCTGAGCTAGGTTCCAAGAAGGCACGCCTTTAATCCCAGCACTCAGGGTTATGGGGAGGCAGAGGCAGAGGGATTTCTGTAAATTCAAGGCCAGCCTGGTACCAGAACAGCCAGGGCTACACAGAGAAGTCCTGTCTCCAAAAACCATTAAAAAAAAAAAAAAAAAAGTCAGGTGCTCAGAAATAAACATGTTATAAATTACATTTAATCAATATTTTCACCATAAGTGATCTTCTTGAAGGGGCACATTCCTGGCAGCTCACTTCCAGAAATAGAAGGAAGCAGCTGGTGGAAGAGTTAAAATAGATTACTAAATCACTTATTCATCTAAGTGGGTAGAGAATAATCTGGCGTGTTTGTGTGAGAGAGAGTGTTTCTTTTAAGGGTAACATTATCTTTTTTAATAACCCTGTTTTTCTGACTCATTCAGTGAACACTCTGACAAGCTTTGTCTTCCTTTATTTTAATGGTATTATTTTCAGTATTTATTATACGCGCGTGCACACACACCCACACACACACACACACACATGTTCTTGCATGCCATGTCACACCTATGGAGGTAAGAGGAAAACTTGCAGGGGTCGGTTCTCTCCTTCCACCAATGGTGTCCCAGGGATCAAATACAGCTGGCAAGCACCTTCACCCACCGAGTCATCATGTTCTGATAGGCGGGTACATTAGTCATGTTCAACGCTAATGCTGACAGCATCAGTGTCGGAAACATTAGTGTCTCGTGGGTCAAACGGTAGCAAAGGAAAAGAAATGGTGAGACAACAAATGAGGCGCTGATGTCAAGATAAAACTGGAGAGAGTAAAGCGAAATACACCAGAAACTAAGTTTATGGAAGATTCTTGTGTTGGTGAGCTGTGTGAGCCTTTGGCTTCTGTGTCTGTGTGCTATGTGGTCATATGGCCATATTAGATTTATCTTTGATGGGGAGGAGATGAGACAGACAGACTGACAGACAGAGGACTGGTAGCTTCTCCCTGAGCCGGACATCCAGACTCTGTGGAGGTGCTGGGGGTAGGCCACAGACCCTGGTCAGGTGCCAGGATCTAATCAGGCATAGCACCACAGCAAGGCAAAAGCCTCATCAAAGCATCCGGGATCCTGAAAGAGGTGGGTGTGTCCTATACAAGGGGTTCAGGCTCCCTCAGGGGGGGCCAGGCCTCTGACCCTAGAAGTCCGGAATACACGTGTTATTGACTCAGGTGATGTGTGATTGAGCAGTAGAAGGTGAGCACTTGAAGCCTGGGTTTCCTCTGCCTCTTCCCTTCGTGTGGATGAGGCCTTGGGTAAAGGGCTGTGGACTGCTGGTAGAATGTTCCCAAGCCAGGTGTCATAGGCCCCATAGGGCACAGGTCTACAGCATGGTGGGGCATTAGGGGAGGGCCAAAGCACACTAACTTGACCCACAGATGGTAGCGCCTGAGCAGCCCCCATTTGGTACTGGGGCTTCCCTTTCTGCCCTTGGTAAAGGGCCTTTGGCCTTCCAGTTAGTTTGGGATGGCAACAATCACTGATTTGAGCTCTTTTATGTGAAACTCTCAATGTGACCAACTCAATGAGTTAATCCTGTTAACCAAGGCTGATGCCAAATGCAGAGTCCACTTCAGGTGTTAGTTCAAAGACAGTTGGATGTTAACCCCCCCCCCCTTTTTTTCTTTTTTAAAGAAAATAGGTTCTGTAAAGGTTAAAAAGCATACCAGAAGGCATAGGTGCCAAAATTGGTGATGTAAACATCAAAAGGGCACCTTCTATGTTCAGAATAAAAGTCGTGACTCATCCTAATGACTCTGCCTTTCATAGCGCTTCCTGGTCAGAGAACAAGTTAACTGGCATTAATTTTCAGGTGCTTTCAGAGTCAAGAATGTGGTGACAAGCCCACAGAGATGATGACGGAGAACCAATCAGAGCACAGGGGATAATGGATGCCCCAGGAGCTTCGGGGAAGAGACACGATTGCACACGGGGTAGCATATGAAGACCACCAAAGGCCACCTATATTTTCCAGACTCAGATCTGAAAAGTGTGGCCTCCTGGTACTTGATCTTATACTCCCTTCTCGAGTTTCAAGAAATAGATTTCAGTTGTTTAGAAGCAACAATGTGGTATTTTGGGTTTTTTTGTTTTTTGTTTTTTGGTTTTGGTTTTGTTTGGTTTTTTTTTGGTTTTTCAAGACAAGGTTTCTCTGTGTACCCCTGGCTGTCCTGGAACTCACTCTGGAGACCAGGCTGGCCTCAAACTCAGAAATCCACCTGTCTCTGCCTCCCAAGTGCTGGGATTAAAGGCGTGGACCACCACTGCCCGGCTGTGGTATTTTGGTTATGAAGACCCACAATAGTCTGAGAAAGCAACTACCTAGCCCCGTTCTAAATCCTCACTTACAGGGCTATGGAGAGGGTGGGAAAAACAGATAGCATTCAGAGTGGAGATAAAGTAACTCTGAAGAAAGATCAGATCACTCGATGCCTTAAAGGACGTGAAGGGTCCATAGGTTTCCTTGCCAGAGTACAGATGCTGGGAAAGCCACTCATAGTCCTCAGAGCTCTGGGGTCAGGCCTGCTGTTTCCTACGCTTTCAGAACTGGTCATTTGGGAGCAGTTGTTTAGGCAAACCACCCCAATAATGGAAGTCTGAGTTAAATTGCTTCTGCTGTTGTATTAGATTCTCTTCTGAAATTTTATTTATGTGGATATGTGTGGATATGTACACAGGTGCCCACAGAGACCAGAAGAGGGTGTCAGAGGCTAACTGAAAGGCACACACCTTTAATCACAGCACTCCGGGGTCAGAGGCATGTGGATCTTTGTGAGTCCAAGGCCAGCCTGGTCTGCAAGTTCTATGCCGGCCAGAACCACCCAGTCTCAAAACAAAACTACAAAGCAAGCAAGCAAACAAACAAAAAGCCAGAAACAAAAGAGATTGTTGGATATCCTGGAGCCAGAGTTACCACAGGCACTCTGAAATGCTAAAGCCATCTCTCCGCCCCCTGATAGATTTTCTTCTAAGTCCTTGTTTATGGAGGTCAGTGGACTTGTATGTAGGGAATCTTCAAGTATATCTTTGGTAGCTTTCCCAGCTTAGGGGTTTCCTCCCATTTCCTCCTCCCACACTGTCTTTAGTCAGAGTTTCTATTCCTGCACAAACGTCATGACCAAGAAGCAAGTTGGGGAGAAAAGGGTTTATTGAGCTTACACTTCCAATTGCTGTTCATCACCAAAGGAAGTCAGGACTGGAACTCAAGCAGGTCAGGAAGCAGGAGCTGATGCAGAGGCCATGGAGGGATGTTCCTTACTGGCTTGCTTGCTTCTCCTGGCTTGCTCAGCCTGCTTTCTTATAGAACCCAAGACTACCAGCCCAGGGATGGCACCACCCACAAGGGGCCTCCCCCTTGATCACTAATTGAGAAAATGCCTTACCGCTGGATCTCATGGAGGCATCTTCTCACCTGAAGCTCCTTTCTCTGTGCTAACTCCAGCTTGTGTCACGTTGACACACAACCAGCCGTACCCACACCGCCCTTCTCTCTCTCTCCATATCTTCCTCTTTCCTTCCCTCCTTCCAGGCATTGTGCCCTGAACAATTTTGGTGAACAGAAAGGTTAACTCAAAAGTAGTTTAAGCAGAAAATGATATCCTACATCATGGATCTGCCAATCAGGTCAGGTCTTATTTCAGGAGTGGCTGGATCCCAGGGCTATCAGGATTTTCCACAGACAACTCCGTGCTCAAGCCCGTGGGCTGTGCTGCCTCTCTTGTTTCCTGTATCCCACCTTGGGAGGAAGCTGGTCCAGGACCTCTAAACTGGGTGGGTGTTGTCAGTGACGATGGCACATGGACAGTGTAATAAGCAGTCTGTCCCTCTGTTCAGCCTTTTGCCAGAACTCTTAGGTTTCTGGCTTTTCTCTTGTGTCCAACATTGTTTGCAGAATGACTGGCCCATGCCAGAACAGAACCTCAGAAAAGACCAATCCAATAAAAATCAAGACAGATATGGGAAACTAAAAACATGGTAGTAACTGGAATGAAAATTATCTCAAAGGAAAGATAAATGATAAGACTGAGAATTTGAAAATTACTGAGAACAAGAGAGGAGGAAGAAAAAGAAATGAAGAATATGAAAAGAAAATGATGGGAAAGTTCACAGGGTTCAACATTTTATTGATGATGTTCCAGAAGGAGAAAAACAGATACACAGTTCAAGAAAGCTTCTCGATTCAAGCAGGACAGAAGTCTGCAATCCCAGCGCTGGGGAGATAGAGGCAGGAGGATTGGGAGTTCAAGATCACTCTTGACTACGTTTTGAGTTTGAGTTAATCCAGGGCAACATTAGACCCTGTCTCAAACAAACAAACAAACAAACAAACAAAAAAAAACACCAATGACTCAGGCAGTTAGAAGAACTGGTTGCTTTTCCTGAGGACCTGGGTTCAATCCCCCTCACTAGCCAGGCTCCTCACAACCATCTGGAACTTGAGTTCCCGAGAATCTAATGCCCCCTTCTGGCTTCGATGGGTACTGCATACGTGCATTGCATAGGCAAAATGCACAACACATAAAATAAAATAAAAATTTTAAAAATAACCAGAATACTTCTCAAAGTGGAAAGATCTGTAACCTGCAATTGAAAGGGCAATAAACAGTCAACGTGATAAACTTCCACCTTAAACAGTCAACGTGATAAACTTCCATCTTAAACAGTCAACGTGATAAACTTCCATCTTAAACAGTCAACCCGATAAACTTCCATCTAAGAACAAGTGCTGGAGGAGGGATCACATCGTGCTTGAAGGATAGAGGACCAGTTTGACATCTGTACGTCAACAGAAACGTGCTTCTGATAGGAAAGTATTCCCTACCTGATTCAAATCCCTACGGAATTCAGTGATCAGTAAGGACATTCCCAACAGCTCCACCTTCACCTTCCACGAATCCTTCTCAAAGAAGAACCAAGGAAGTCATAAAGAACTCCAAACTCGGCGATGCTCCTGGCCCAGGCCAAGCAGGAAGACTCTAATGGCCGATTTAGATAAGATGCCCAGTGAGCCGTCTCACTGATCCAGAGGCTTTGCTTAACTCTAGGTCCAGCACAGTTAAGATGACACAGTTGAGAATACTTGGTGCTCTTTCAGGAGACTTTTCCAGAATGCATGTTCAGTTCCTCCACCCACATTAGACTACTCTCAAGTGTCCACCTCTTTTCTGGTCTCTGTGGCAAGCAGACACTCATACAGACACATACATAAATGAAAATAAAAAATAAGCAGAAACTCAAAAGCTTGTGTGTGAAGAATAGCACAGCAGAGTGTAGACTGTCTCACTGGTCTACCTAAAATAGGAGCATAACTGTCCTAGGGGACATTTGTCAATGAGCAAATACATGGGAAGAAACAGAATTATAGCTAGAGGCATGGACAGAATTGCATTTTTACTTCTCATGGTGGGAAGTCAGTTAATTCTCTGCAAACTCGGAAATCAAGATCACAAAAATGTTACTAAAAATTTGGAGAAATACAGCCAAATAGTGATTAATAAAGGTTAAAATGTGGGCAGGCGTGGTAGCACATGCTTATAATCACAGGAAGAAGAGGCAGGAGTTGCCATAAATTTGAAACTAGCCTGGGCAACACACTAAGACTCTGTATCAAAAAAAACAAATGAACAAAGACCAAAACATTTTTATGGGTATGGTGGGACACGTCTATAATTTCAATACTTGGGGGGCAAGAAGATCAGGAGTTCAAGGCAAGCTACATATCAAGTACATATCAAGTTCAAAGCTAGCCTGGGCTACATGAGATCCTATCCCAAAAAGCCAAAAAAAAAAAAAAAAAAAAAAAAAAGGCAAAATAATGGCTACTGGTGGGGGAATGACAACAAAATTGAAATAGGGAGTGGGACATGGGCAAGGTAGGGTAGAGCAGGGAAGGATGGCCTACCCTGCTTCTACAGGGTCTCGGAATGAGTTGAAACTTAAAACCAGTGGGATGGCTCAGTGGGTAAAGGAGATTGCCACCAAGCTTGATGACCTGAGCTCTGTTCTAGGTCCCACATGGTAGAAGGAAAGAATGGACTCCTGCAAGTTTGCTTTTTTTTTTCTGATCTCCACACTGGCATGTGTGGGACCAGACACACTGTCTTCTCACAAATAATTTTAAAACTAGTAAGTGCTTTAAACTTCATCCCATACTGTTATGTTTGTTATAGTACAGGGTAGCACCGTTTAGTAACTCTAACAGATTGTCAAGAGGGCATCACTAGCCAGTTTTCATTGTGGGAATGTCATAGGGCAAACCCACTCAAAGATGCTACAATGTTTCCAGAAGAAGTAATCTTAAGGGACCTCCATCATACGTGCAATCAGCCACTTACTGGTCAAAAAATTGTAGAGATGACTGAGAAAAAGGATGTTTAGAGGCTGGAAGAGCCAGGGGTTAGTCTCCTCAAAGACCAAAATGAGATGTCCTCTAGCCTGTGAAGGCTTGGTACTCTGCCTGTCTTGAGATAGACATGCTGAGGTCAGAATTATTGTTTCTACATTCAAAATAGGTTTCCAAGTGTGTTTATTCATTGCCTCATAGGGAGATTGAAAAGTCTTTAGCAATCCAGAGGAAAGAAACATTTTCAAAGTTAGCCTTACCCGTATCCTGTGTGTTGTATGTATGTCATGCTGCGTGCCTCTGTGCTGACCACTGCAGAACATCCGTGTTTGATAGTCCTGTGCACTCCGTGGATTTGAAGGTCTGTGAGGAGGCTACTGTGCTGGGATGACAGAATGGGCTCCTCTTGGGATCTAGGAGAAGGCTTTTCTTTCTCTTGAAGGGATTCTCTCCTGTGGTCACATGAGGAAGCCTCCTTAGGAGCCCTGATTTGAGGAAAAATAGACAAGCAATAAGAGCTGTAGCCATAGAGCTGGAGAGATGGCTCAGTGGCTAAGAGCATTAGCTGTTCTTCCAGAGGTCCTGAGTTCAAATCCCAGAACCCACATGGTGACTCACAGCCATCTGTAGTGGGATCTGATGCCCCCTTCTGGCATGCAGGTGTAAATGCAGATAGAGCCCTCACAAAATACATACATACGTACATACATACATACATACATATATCTAAGGGGAAAAGAAGAGCTGTAGCCATTCACATGGGAATGAAGTCAGTGTCTGATGCTGAAAATGCCCTGCCATCCACCAGGCTAGGAAAGAGACAAAGACAAGGAACACAGAGAAAAGCAAAAGGACCCCCAGGTAGGGAATGGTGGAGGGGTGTTCAGGGGTGAGACAGGCCCAGGCCAAGGAACGTCAAACCACAGGCATGCCAGCATCTTTTTGTGTTTTCACTGGTGGGATAGGAGGTACTATTTCTAAAAAGAGCGGCAGTTATCCCTGTCTAAGGGGCTGGATTTTATCCACTGACTCACCTGTCCACTGGCATGATGGGCCCTCTCCTCTGGGCAGAAGGTCAGCTTAACAGGAGATAAATGGGGACTCAGAACCTTACTACGATATGGTCTGTTAGAAAACTGATGGGCTGGGGCCTGGGTTAGGGAGTTAGACCGGAAACAGGAGGGGGTGTGTCACAAGAGGCTGGGGAAGGGGATGTGTCCTTGACACTGGGGAAAAGCATTGTGGGGTAATTGATGGCTGGGTTCAGGAAGAGTTCAGCCACTGTTCTATCCACATAGAGCCAGAGTACATAGATCTCAACCCCTGGAGCATCGGCTCTCCTACCGACTTGGGGAGGAGCTACCTAACAGAACTCCTTCCTACCTGCCTGTGCCTTGCACTCTGCAGATGGGGACTTATAGTTGAAACCCAGACCCCTAGATTTCTCCAGGGGACTGCACTGAGGCTGTTCCTTTAGTGTTGATGATCACAAGAAGCATGGCAAAGCTGTATGTCTGGCCCATACAAGATCTACTTCTCAGGTTGGGCATTCTTCAATCTTAGCACCAGAGAGGCAGAAGCAGGCCGGTATCTGTGAGTTTGTGCCCAGCCTGGTTTATAAAGCAAGTTGTTCTAGGCTAACCAAGGTTACACAGTGAGACCCTATCTTTAAAAAAAAGTCAAATGGTGGTGGAGCAGGTTACAAACTTAGTGGGATTTGTGAGACAGAGAGTGTACCCCTTGCTGGTGTCTTTACTGAGCTCAGTTTCTGAGCCCTAGTCTCATCAGCTCTGAGTGTATTCTAGTCTCCAGATCTGGCTTTCATCTAGGGACACCAGAAGTTAATGCAGTTTCATTTCTTTCTTTCTTTCACAAGAGTCTCCGACAGCCCAGGCTAGCATGGAATTTGCTATGTACATAAGGATAATCTTAATTTCCTGTTTCCCCTGTTCCACCTCACCAGTGCTGGGATTTATAGACATGCGTCACCACACCCAGCTCAGGAGATAGTTTCTTCTTTTAATTTTTTTTTTTTTTATGTATGTGAGCGTTCTGGATGTATGTGTATCCTGTATGTACCTTGTACCTGCAGAGGCCAGTACAGGACATAGGATCCCCAGGAACAACAGTGACAGATGGTTGTTAGCTGCCAACTGGTAGAAATTGAACCAACCTGGGCTCTCTCTAGGAGAGCAGCCAGTGCCTTTATGGATTTTTTGTTTGTTTGTTTGTTTGTTTGTTTTGTCTTTAAGAAGCAGAAAAATGATTTCTGGTGGGATGAAGGAGGATAACTTTTGTTTTTAAACATAGTTTTTGGAGGCTAGACATGATAGTACATCCCTGCCATCCCAGTACATGGAAAGCGGGAAGCAAGAAGAAGGTCTTCTTTAGCTACACAGACGGTTTGAGGCCAGCCGAGACTACATGAGACCTTGTCTCAAAAACCATACCAAAACAAAAGTTTGGAGGAATCTGGGATGCAGCCCTTTGGTAGGGCACTTACCTAGCATCTGTGAGACCCTGTGTTCCATCCCCAGCAAAGCGCGCGCACACACACACAGATTAAAAATAAAATCTTAAAGCCGGGCAGTGGTGGCACACGCCTTTAATTCCAGCACTCAGAGGGAGGCAGAGGCAGGCGGATTTCTGAGTTCGAGGCCAGCCTGGTCTACAGAGTGAGTTCCAGGACAGCAAAGGCTACACCGAGAAACCCTGTCTTGAAAAACCAATAAATAAATAAATAAATAAATAAATAAATAAATAAAATCTTAAAATGAGGCAAAAAGACTGACCTGAGTCTATCCCCTGACCTTCACACATGCTGGGCACATGTGCACAAACATAGACATGTACATACACCACACCCACACCCACAAACCTCCAAAAGAGAGGAAAGTTTAGAAAAATGCCCATAATGTCTAGTCTTGAGGTCACCTGGCTTAAGACTGTCCCCCAGGCTTACCTTCCTGTGCCACAAACTCAGAGTTGGCATCTTCCTGTCTGCTCCTACACTGCGTTTCCTTCACATTTCTAATTTGATACCTGAGGACACACTCCTGCTGCCAGAGCTGCTATTTAATTTTGTCCCCTTGGATACAGCTGACATGAGCTTTCATGTGCAGTGTGGGGTAGCTAGAACAGAGTTCAGAGGTAAGGAAGGACAGACAAGGAATACAAAACCCAGTGCACTACAACACCACAGCAAATCCATCAGCCATGGCCCTGTGAAGTCTTGAATAGTTTTTGAGAATGGAAGGTCCAAGTCAGCATCAGGGGATCAGCCTAGGCCCACTGGCTCAGTGCCTATTCTCAAGACAGCAGTAGGGGGATGAGCAAGGCCCAGCACTCCCAGTTGGGAAACACTGAGTTGATGGCAGCCAATGTGGATGCTACAGTGCTTGAATCTGAGTGGTTATCCACTGGTGGGTCAGTCTGGGGTCCAAGGGAATCTTCAGAGATACATATTCAGTGTCTCACACGACTGCCTGTCAACTTGGAGCTATGCAATGAAGAACCTGCTTCTCTTTCAATGCAAGTGTCTCACATGCTTCATTGTGTTGTTATGGGTGATATATCTAGCCCCAAAACCTAAGGTGTTCTCAACCCTTTTGCAGGAATTGATCACAAGACGACCACCATCCTGCTAGATGGCCGAAGGGTGAAGCTGCAGCTTTGGTGAGTTGGGGGGCGGGGGACTATTCTAGTCAGGATGTCCAGTCATGGCCCTGGAGCCATGCCCCTTAGTGCCGACTTGAGCAGGTGACTTTCCTCAAAAGGTGTTGATGCAGTTGTCTGGGGCCACTGAGTCCCATTACCTCATTGTTCAAGGGGATGTGTACCCAGGGCTAAGCTGTGTCCAAGAAAGAGCCATTGTTGATAGAAGACACCTTGTTGTCACCTGCTTCCTGTTTCACTTCCCCTGGTGTCGTCAGGGATAGAATAGAGTGGCCAGGACAGCCCAGTTCTCCCACCCCTAGCTCCAACTGTACTGCTTGGAGCTCAGAGTGCCCTAGTGCCAAGGGCAGAGGACTTGTTGACCACCTACAGCTCCCTCTGCTCTGGCTTCTACAGGCACTACGCCAGCCCTAAGCCTGGGGAATTAGGGGCTCATTCTCCCTCCTGAGCCCCCTTGACCTATGGGGAGACACATCTGAGGCTGTACCTCTAGCCCTGCTGGCTCTGCCCAAAGATGCTGAGCCTATTGCTGAGTGTATGGCCTAACTCCACAGTGGAATTGGTCTCTCCCACGTCTCCAGCTCCTGCTGACTTTTTTTTTCTCAGGAAGCTGGGCCCATTTAGGAGACTCTCACCATGCTCTAAAAACAATCCCAGGAGCTGGAGAGGTAGCACAGTAGTTACAAACAGTGGCTACTCTTCCAGAAGACTTGGGTTTGATTCCTACATGGTGGAACATGAGTTCCAGAGGATCTGATGCCATCTTCTGGCCTCAGTGAGCGCTGCATACATGTGGTGCACAGACATAATTTCAGGCAAGACATCCATACACATAAAATAAAAATAAGTACAATTTCAAACAGAAACAAAACCTAGTCCCTGTATGACCTGAGGCCATCTCAAGTGGTGTCAGTCGCTGTGTCCACACTGACTCTTCTGCACAGTCAACACTTCCATTCTATGTCCAAGGCCAGACCTTCTGCCAGCCTCCAGCCTGTTTCTCCTCCCACGTCTGTAAAGGGCTCTGTGGCTATGTGCAGGGCTCTCATGGGCCTATGTGATTACCAGCATCAGGCAAGGTCAGCAGAAACAGCTCCATTTTACTGTCTTGCCACAGACTTTCTAATGGCTTCCTGTGGATTCTGTTGAGGCTGGTTCGGAAATCTCTGATTACTTCACTTCTCAGAACAGTGAGACAGTCCTTCCTGAGTCTTTGACAAGAGCCAGTGCCTCCAGCTCACACCCTTCCTGAGCTGCAGGCCTCCTCTCATGTGTTGGGTTAGTCACCAGCCACAGATGATGTATAACAAACAAACATCCATTCCATGGGCACCGTGAAGACACGCCTGGTGTACATGGCCGGGAAGCTCTTCCTTGCCAAGAGTAATGCTGAAGTAGGTATGTTAACAGTATGTGTGGATGTATATCCACGGAGCCTTAAAAAAAGATTGAAGAATCATTGTACCCTCTCCAGAGAGTTACCACCATGAGTGCACAATACCAGGAACACACCCTGGGAACCTTCCTTTCTCCCTGGTAGTCTCTTGGCATGTTGATCTAGTCTTCTGAGTACCATACTCCTGTGTGTCATCATCTGCAGAGCAGAAGTCCTGCCAGTTCCATGTGTTGATCAATTTAGGGGCATATCTGGAGGATCTATCTGCTTATGGTACAACTGGATGTCAAGGAAGGATCTTCCCTATCATTGAAAAAAAATGTTTAGTCTGTGGTAGGGATGGAACCCAGTGCCTTGCTCTCATGAGGGAAGTATACAGCCACCAAGCTATATCCCCAACCTTAAAATAACCGAGAAGTTATATTAGGTTTAATTAAATGTCTGAGAATCATGTGGAAACCCACTTTTAGGTTTCTAGTCTGACTTTTTTGTTGTTATTTTGAAACAGGGTATCACTATGTAGCCCTGAGTAGTGAGAACTTGCTATATAAACCAGGCTGGTCTTGAACTCAGAGAGATCTGCCTGTCTCTGTCTCCAAAGTACTGGGATTAAAGACATGTTTCCCCAACCTCCATGCCTGGTTCTAGTTTGACTTTTTTTTTTTTTTTTTTGCTTTGTTTTTTTGTCTTTTTGTTTTTGTTTCGAGACAGGGTTTCCCTGTGCAGCCCTGGCTGTCCTGGAACTCACCCTGTAGACCAGGCTGCCCTCAAACTCAGAGATCCTCCTGCTTCTGCCTCCTGAGTTCTGGGATTAAAGGCATGTGCCACTACTGTCTGGCTCTAGTTTGACTTTTAAATATTGAGGCCTGGAGAGATAGGTTAGTATTAAGAGCACTTGGTGCTCTTTCAGAGAACCTGGGTTTGGTCCCCAGCACCACACATGACTCAAGGTTACCAGTAACTCCAGTTCCAGAGAACTTGACACCTTATTTTGGCCACTGTCGCATGCATACAGAGAACAAAAACTCACACAGGGACTTGCTCTGCATTACATGGCAATGGCCCCTCATCCTATGCCCCAGAGCAGCTTGGGGGTGAGTTCCAGCCTCCAGCTCAATTTGATAGTTGAGCATCTATCAGTGAGTGCATGAAACATCACTGGAAAAAATAATGTAACTCCTATAAAGAATAGATAAATCAAAATGACATGCCTTTGTTGAAGTAAGTAAAATGATCAGTTATACACATGAATAAAAACAAACAAATATTTTGTAAGTAAATATTAAAGCTAGGCTTGGGAGTCAGGTGTGGTAGTGCATGCCTTTATTCCCAGCACTTTGGAGGCAGGGGCAGGTAGATTTCTGAGTTCGAGGCCAGCCTGGTCTACAGACTGAATTTCAGGACAGCCAGGGCCCTGTCTTGAAAATGACAAAACAAAAAACAAAACGAAACAAAACAAAACAAAAAGCATTTTAAAAAGCTAGGCTTGGTAGCACGTGTCCATAATCTCAGCACTTGGGAGGAGGAAGCAAGTAGATCACTGTAAATCTGAGTCAAGGCGGAGTTACTTAAAGAAACCCTGTCTCAGAACAAGTCCAGAACGGTGGTATATACCTTTACTGTCTGTCAGTGCTCAGGATGCTGAG
This sequence comes from Rhynchomys soricoides, assembly GCA_019843965.1. Taxonomy (NCBI): domain Eukaryota; kingdom Metazoa; phylum Chordata; class Mammalia; order Rodentia; family Muridae; genus Rhynchomys; species Rhynchomys soricoides. The sequence goes on along the minus strand of JADRCH010000053.1, from coordinate 9,052,822 downwards.
GCTACAAATCAAGATGGCTCAGTGCGTAATGGTGCTTGCCACCAAGCCTGATGGTATGAATTTGAACCCCAGAACCCACACGATGGCAGGAGTGGCTCCCACAAACCATCCTCTAACTCCCAAGCATGTGTCCTGGCTTATGCGCGTGCACACAGACATATGAACGCACATGTACACATGCACGCACACATGTATGCATGACAACACACACACACTAAAAACAACAACAATGAAAAACGGAATGGGCCCAGAAGGATATGTTGATGCCAAGATCAAGCCAGAAGATTCAGGGTGGCTTTGTGGCTTTGTCTTGGACTGGAGGTAATGGTCACCAACACTAAGACTATAAAAGGTGGCTGTGGCTCCAAAGTGAAAAGGTAGTTGTCGGGGAAAAACCCACCAATTTCCTCTTACATGTTTTTCAGGGACACCTCGGGGCAAGGGAGATTTTGTACCATATTTCGCTCATACTCCAGAGGTGCACAGGTAAACAGCGTTCCAAGCCTGCGAGCAAGTTGATTTTGAAGAGTAACTTTACAAGGTTTTACTTAGCAATCTCCTTTATGGCTAACTGGAGGGTGAGGCAATTAAGCATGCACATAAACTGATGTGGTTGTAATCACACACTGTACCCTGGTGGCTTAAGTCTTCAGCATCTCAAATGCTGTGTGTGAGCATGCATTCTGGTGAGTGCCTGCATGTGTGTGTGTGCAAGCATGTGCATACATGTACTTGAGCTTCTTGTATATGTGTAATCATGTCCATGTGTCCGTTCTATGGGGAGGGGGACTTGCTCTGCATTAGGTGGCAATGTCCCCACACCCTATGCCCCAGAACAGCTTATGAGTGAGTTCCAGCCTCCAGCTCAATTTGAAGCATCTATCAGTGGGTGCGTGAAACATCACTGGAAATAATGTAACTCCTACAAAGAACAGATGAATCAAATCGCATGCTTTTGTAGAAGTAAGTAAAATGATCAGTTAGGGACCAGGCACAGTGGTGCAAGACTTTAATCCCAGCACCTGGGGGACAAAAGCAGACGGATCTCAGTGAGTTCCAGGCCAGCCCCATCTATGCAATGAGACCCTGTCTTCGATTTTAAAAATAATGATTGGTTACTTATGTCTCTGCAAGCCTCTGGACCAAGCTTGCTCCTGTGTTCTTCTGTGTGCTGACCTTTGTGACTTCTCTCCCAGGGTGTGATCCTGGTCTATGACATTGCCAACCGATGGTCCTTTGATGGCATTAATCGATGGATTAAGGAGATTGACGAGGTATGATACATGATATTGGCCAGGGATTGGCCCGTGTGGCTGTTGGCCGGAGGTTCAACAATAGGGAGAATGCTTCACCTCACGGATGCACTCAGCAGCATGACCAAAGAACCTTAAGGCTCAGGCAGTGGCTCTGCTGTGCCTCTGTTGGGTGTGTGGGTTCTGCTTGCCCCACTCTCATGGTGGGATGGTAGGTGGGCAGGGATGGGACTGCTGCTTGCCCAGCTACTAGTGGAGACCTAGTGGGTGAGCATCGTGCCTCCTGATTAGGGTCTTGTGGCTTTGCTAATAAAGGGCCACAGGTTGAGTGTTTTAAAACTATGTTGATTTTCTTCAAGTTCTGGAGGACAGAAATCGGTAGGGCCATGTTCTTCTGAAAGCTTCAGGATGGTATTCTTCCTGCGTGTCCCAGCTTCTGGTAGTGGCAGCTGTCTTTGACAGTCACTTCATCCTATGCCATCGTTGCCACGTGGCATTTCCCTGTACCCCCTCTGTGTCTTCTCCTTGCCTAGTGAAGATGCTAGTCATTAGAATAATCCCCCTCCAATTCAATAAGACTTCATCTTAAGTTATTACATACACAAAGACCATATTTTCTAATACAGCACCACTCAGAGGTTCTGGGAGGACATGAATTTGCCATACCACTCAACCCGTTTTCCTCGCCTTTCTCATGCTCTAGCATGCCCCGGGAGTTCCTAAAATCTTGGTGGGAAACCGGCTGCACCTGGCATTCAAGCGGCAGGTACCCACTGAGCAGGCCCAGGCCTACGCTGAGCGCCTGGGTGTGACCTTCTTTGAGGTTAGCCCTCTGTGCAACTTCAACATTACAGAGTCCTTCACCGAGCTGGCTAGGATCGTGCTGCTGCGGCATGGGATGGACCGTCTCTGGAGGCCGAGCAAGGGTATGCTAGGAGGGCCAGTCTAAGTTTCCTTTAGCCCCATCAGATGTGAAGTGGTTCTATAGCTCCCTGAATAATTGTCTGCCTCTTAGGACCTATCTTCTCAGAAATCAAATGCATTTAGGGGTTCGGATATGGCTCAGTGGGTAAGGGTACTTGCTGTCAAGCTCTCAACCTGAGTATGATCTCTGACACCTTCATGGAGGGTCTTCGATCTCCACATGTAGGGTTATAACACATGTGTGAGGGAGGGAGGGAGGGAGGGAGTGAGTCAGTGTGTGTATGTGTGCATGAACTAAATAAATGTTCATCTTAAAAATCAAATACATTTGAAAGGAATAATCTTTACAGCTTTGGAAGAAAGCTCATGATAAGATTTTCCTGTGGTCTGTACATGGGCAGAGGTGGAGGCAGAACAGGGTTTGCTACAGTCGTCACTGACACAGCCATCCTGTTTGAGGCTCCTAGTTCCTAGAGGGGGACAATCAGATATGGGGCTTTTTCCCCCTTGTAACCATCCCTAGTTATAGAAGACATACGGTAAGCAGTTCTCTTCTCTTCTCCAAAGTACTGAGTTTGCAAGACCTCTGCTGCCGTGCTGTGGTGTCCTGCACGCCTGTGCACCTGGTCGACAAGCTCCCCCTCCCTGTTGCCTTAAGAAGCCACCTTAAGTCTTTCTCTATGGCCAATGGCCTGAATACCAGGATGATGCATGGCCGCTCCTACTCCCTCACTGCCAACTCCAGCCATAAGAGGAACAGCTTCCGAAAAGTCAGGACCATCCGCCCACCCCAGAGCCCACCCAGAAACTGTGCCAGGAACAGCTGCAAAATTTCTTAGAGGCTGGAATTGGTGGCAGTGGCCTGTAATCTCAGCTACTCAAGAGGCTGAGGCAGGAGGATCACAAGCTCAAGGCCCATCTTGAGCTACAGAGTGAGTTCAAGGCCAGCCTGGGAAATTTTGAGACTTGCCTCAAGATTAAAAAGTGTGCTGGCTCTCTGGGAGAGTCTGGAGGCAAAGACCTTTCCAGACATTCCCATCCCCTAACGGTAACGATGCTGCTTCCTTTGGAATGCCTATGCCACTGACGTGGTAGGAATGCCCAGTGCGCTGTGACTGACACTTTTGTGTGGATGTGCATGAAGCTCTTGTTCTAGACTTGTGTGTGCAAAGGGAAAAATTAGTATTCTGCTCTATCTTGATAATATGAAATTATGGATGTTACTTTTATCATGAATGTTGTAAAACTTTTTCTGTAACTGCTTTTATATGGCTGATAAAATGTGTGTAATGAATACATGTTCAAGGAAATTTCAGAAGCAACGATAATCAGATAGTCTAGCATTACTGAAACTACAAGAGGGGTCTTTTGTAAACATTTTAATGTCAAAGCCCCAACTTATAAAAAAAATGCTGCAGTTGCACAGATTGTGTACAACAGGTCTGTCCCATTTGGGTAGGACATGGATTTGATAAAGTTTTTGCTATGTTGTTTACTACATTTTGAGATTAATAAGTAATCTATATTCATATTTTTCTGTAAACCTACATATTTTGTACAAAGCATCCTACAAGTTATGAAACTATGGGGGGAAAATGCCAAAGATATCTCCAATTATGTTGAACACAGCCAGCACTGTTTCAACGGATTAGCAAGGAGAAAGGAATTTCAGTAAAGGAGAAGTAAAAACAGTTATTTAAGGAATTAGTTCTCAATAAAGTGGATACTTGCTCCTCTCTTGACAGAGTCATGGTATCTCTTTCTAGATCCGGGTACATCACAGCTCTTTTCTCCACTTGGCTCCTTGCCTGCTTCAGGATGTTTACCACAAAGCTTAGTTTTGTCCTATGTCACCTTTGGAAAGGATTTGTTCCCAGAGAAGAAATTCGGAAAAAGAAAGTAGTGCTGGGTGTCATGGCTAATGATGATTATCCCAGATTTTGGGAGATTGAAGCAGTATTGCTGTGATATTTTGACCAACTTGGAACTACATCGTGAGTTCCAGGGCTAGAAAGTGAGAGCTTGAAGATAAAATGGAAGTACTTAAAAGCCAGCGTGTGTCTCCTGGTAAGTATCAGAGGTTTGTTAGAGCCGTGGCCAGGCACTTCCCTAGAGATGAAGCCCTTGCCACTCTTTGCCAAAAACAAAAACAAAACCAAAAAACCAACAAACAAAAAAAGCGCCACACCACAACATCTGGCTTTATTAAGGCTCAAGTAAAGGTCTCTTTTCTGGTCCTGCTGCTTAGGAAGCTAGACACTGTGAGGGATTAAACAACAGGAAAACTGAAATAAGACCAAGCTAAGATGTTCTACGTTTTTACTAGTGATTTACAACGTCTCAACAATTTCTGAGGCTCTAGATACATAGTAACAACGTCCTTAGAGAAGATGCAGTGTAGTAGCCATCTGGGCCACTGAAGGCCTGAAGCTGGGGTCATCCAGCTCTGTGGAGATGGGTGAATAGATATCCAGGGAAGCAGGTGAGTGTGTGACCAATGAAACCTGAAGGAACAAGGCCTCCTTGACAGTGGCCAACTAGGACGACATCCTGCCAGGACCTTGACAGCCACCTTACTGTTATGCAGATGCTCTCACAGATGGTAAGAACATCTAGGGGTTGGACATTCACTCCTTAGCTGCCCTTCTTTAGGTTCATAACTAGGAAGAAAGGGCAGCTTCTTCCCCTCTCCTCTTCAGTGCTGATGGAATGGTTTTCCCTCCCCTCTTCAGTGCTGATGGAATGGATGGTGGGCTGTGTGGGACGAAGACAAGCCAGTCAGGTCCTTCTGTTTCAGCCTCTTGAATACTTCTAGGAAGCTACAAGTCTTCACTTGGGGTAAAGAGGTAAGGAGAGAGGCCAGTGAGGAGAGAGGGGAACCGGAGAATGAATGGTGGTAGAAAGAAAGCACCAGCTTCCACAGCCATTCAGTTTGACTCTTGTCAAACTGTAGTACAGACCTCTGTAACCGGGGCACCCGAAAAACAGTCGCGGGGCGGGGGTCCGGGGAGGGGGGATCTTTCCTGTGGGGTTGTGTCCTACTCAACTTTTGTCTTAAAAAGAGTTAGGGAGATGTCTCTTGGGGAACTTGTGTCTGTGGGAAGACCTGCCAGATGATTGGGAAAGCTCGGGAAGACATAGTCCCCTAGGTCTGTCTGTGTTTGTCTCTTGGGGAAAGTGTGTCCATTGGAAAATGCAGGTAACCATTAAAAGGAGGCTGCTTCTGGTCGTGGCGAGGGTTCCGGGAGATCGTGTGTTGTGGACAGGAGTGTGGGCGAGGTATTTTCTCTACCCGGTCCTTGGTCCTATCAGCCCTGCCCTGCTGGTGTGAGTGCCGGGGCACCCACCTCCCCTAGGCTCCGTCCTGCCCCACCCCTTATGGACACGATTCGCAAGTCCTTGCCACCTACTTCCCTGGGTGGGACGCTTCTGGCGCTCTGCGCTTGCTGGTTGCGCGCACGCGCACCCACCGGTCCGCGCGCACTGACGACGCAGCACTGACGACACACGCACGACGCAAGCCCTAGGACCCTCGCTTCCGGCCGCGGCGGCCCTAGCGCCGCGCGACCGGATAGATCGCCTGGTTTTGAGCGGTATGCGGTGCTGAGGGGCGACGGACCCTACGACGGCGCCATGAACCTCCTGCCGTGTAACCCCCACGGCAACGGGCTGCTGTACGCCGGCTTCAACCAGGACCACGGTGAGACCCGGGGCCCAGCCCTTCCGGGAGACCCCGACCCGACACTGCCGCGACCGCAGGGCCCCGGAGCTGTCGCGAGTGTCCCCCGGACCCTAACCGGAGACTCGGTCACGCCCTGAGATCTCAGACTCACTCTGGCGGCTCTTTCAGGAAATCTCCGAACCACCCTGTAGGGAGAGCCCCCCTTTCCAGCCCGGGCACCCATAGTGGGGCGTACCACCCATCCCACCCCTCCGCGCGCTGCCGCCGCCGGGGTCGGCGGGCAGTGTCACTTTTTTACCGGGTACCCAGAACCTCAGGCTTACTGCCGGGCGTCAGGGTCTCAAGCGCTTACGTTGCCAGCGGGTGGCCTAGCAGGTCCTGCCTGTCGCGGGGCGGCAGTTTGTCGTGGTTCTTGTGGGCTGGCACCTTCGTGAAGTGTAGGTTCTTCGCCTTGATGCGTGTCCTAGCAGTACACCTCGCTCTCCCCTCTAGTATTTTCTTCTGTTCAGTAGAATGAAAGAACTTAGATGGTTTGCGTTTTGGGGAACTGCCTCTTGCCTGAGTTTGGGGTCTTGGAGAAGGTATTCTTGCTCCTGAGTTCTGTGCTCCTAGATGTGGGCGGGAACCCCTCTTGGTGGGGATTGTATCCCCCACCTCAGATGTTAAATTCCCGCCTTCTAATTTATTCTATTGCGTTTTCCGAGACGGTTTTTCTGTGTGTAACTCTCACTGTCCTGGACCTCACTCTGTTGACCCTGTCTCTGCCTCCCGGGGTGCTGAGATTAAAGGGGCGTGCCACCAAGCCCAGCTGACTTCCCTTTTCTAAATCTCGAGGGAAAGAAAAAAAAAGGATAAAGGCTGATAGTCTGGACTTCCACTAGTTTTAACCTCTTAGCTTTCATATGTAAAATTTTGAGGGACTTAGCAAATGTATGACTTATTGTCTCGAAAGTGAACTTAACTTGAATTTTGTTTCTCTTGGGACTGGATCTTGCTCTCTTGTTCAGGCTTATCTTGAGTTGTGCTCCAGGGATCTTCCTTCCACAGCCCCTGGAGCAGGTGGGATTACACGACGATTCTATTGCCCCTGGCTAAGGATGAATTGTTTTGATTTTGTTTGTTTGTTTATTTTTCATTTTTGAGACGATTGACACTGTGTATCTCTGGCTGGCCTGGACCTCCCTATACCTCCCAACTGTTTTGATTTTTGAGGTGGGGTCTTACTATTGCAGACTGTAGTCGACCCTAAACTTTGCTGCTCCTCTGTACCACCAAACCATCCTCATACCATCTCTCTCAGGATAATTTCAAATACTCTATTTTGAGGTGCCAGGGTATACAAAAAAAATTTAAGTAGATAGTGCTATTGTGTATCTCATTTATATGTACTTACTTGGAGTTCACGTGCTAGGCACTCGGAGATTTGGGGGATTCATTCAATGTAGCCCAACCCTGTAGGATAGCTACAACACTTCCAAGGTAAACTGAGGCAGAGAATCCTGGGACAAGTGTGGAAAGCCTTCCTTTAGATTGGAGACAGGCAAAAGTATTATTGTCCTGTGAAGGCAGTTCTGGGAAGAGAGCAATTATATTCAAGCATGGTTGCCTTGAGCAGTCTTGGATTCCTGGCCTGGTGACTGCAGGGTTAGGTTTGGTATCATTGTGGGGACTGTAAAGGAGTAAGCACATTTAGCATTAACATGGGAGGGGTGAGGTGCCCAAGGGCATCATCTGACTGGATTTTCAAGAGCAGGAGAAGATCAGTAATTCTTTGAATAAATTTTCGTAGTCAAACTTTTTACAGAACTAATAGTTATACAATTAATTAAGAGATTAGCTTTTAGCCAGGTGTGGTAGTACACACCTTTAATCCTAGCACGAGGTGAGGCAGAAGCAGGCAAATCTCTTTGAGTTTGGAGCTAGCTCTGTCTACAGAATAAGTTCCAAGACAGCTAGAGCTACACAGAGAAACTCTGTTTCCAAAAACCAGAGGGGGAGGGGGGAGGGAGGGCTCTTGAGCTGGTAAATTACCTTAGTTACTTTTCAGTTGTCATGAGACACCGTGACCAAGTCAACTTACCCAGTTTATTGTGAACCTACGTTTTCAGAAGATTGGAGTCCATGATGTGATGGCAGTGGGGAAGCAGGCATGTCACTGGAGCAGTAGCTGAGCACTTACACCTGTTCCACAAGCAAGAAACAGATTGAGGCTGGGAATGGTGTGAACTTTTGGAACCTCAAGGCATGCTCTGAGTGACACACCTTTTCTAACGGGGCCATATATCTAAATCTTTCCCAAACAGTTTCACCAGCTAGGCAGCAGGTGTTCAAAAATAGGAGCTGACAGGGGCCAATCTTAACTCAGACATTCACAGGAATGTAGCTCAGTTAATGGAGTGTATGCCTAGTTTTTATGAGGTCATAGGCTTGGGCTCTAGTGTCTCCCTTAACTGGGAGTGGTGATACAGTCCTGTAATCTCAGCATTGAGGAAGTGGAGCAAAGGGATCCAGAGCTCCGAGGTCTTCGTGGGCTACAGGAGACCCTGTTTCAAGAAGACATGGGTTTAATGCCAGGTTTCTGGCCTTCCAGTATGAACTCACATCAAACAGTTGAGTCAGTCACAGTTTGGTTCTGTATATACTGATTTTTAGATTTGATGTTTTTTTGTTTTGTTTTTGAGACAGGGTTTCTCTGTAGTTCAGGCTGTGCTAGAACTCAGTCTGTAGACCAGGATTGCCTCAGACTCACAAAGATCCTCCTGCCTCTCTCTTCCAAGTGCTGGGATTAAAGGCATATGCCACCACTGACTGCCTGCTGTTGGTGTTTTAAACACCTGTTACAAAATTGAGTTTAGAAATCACTTTGTGTATGTGAGTGCGTGCATGTATGTGAGTGAATGTCCTTATTATATATATGATAATGTGTGTAGGTACACATGCAAACACACTCGTGTGGAGGCCAGAGGTGGGCAGTGGCTGACCTCCTGTACCATTTAATCTCTTGAGACAGAGTCTCTCACTGTACCTGAAACTTGTTCTTTCAGTTAATCTAGCTGGCTAGTGAGCTTCTGAGGCCTCTGGGATGCACTTATTTATCTCTGCCCCTCGATGATAGGGTTTTAGTTACACGTGGGACTGGATTGGCTTTATGTAGGTACCAGGGACACGAGCTCAGTTTCTCATGGCCTGCACAGAAGCACTCTTACAGTTGATACCTCGATAGCCTCAGAAAGCACTGTTAAGAACCTTTGCAAGGATTGTTCAGAGCACAGTTCCCAGCACCCATATCAGGTAGTTTACAACCATCTGAAACTCCATTTCCAGGGCATCTGATGACCTCTTCCAGCTTTTCCAGGCACTGCATACACATGATGCACATACAAACAGGCACACCAACACATTGAAAAAAAAAAAACTAGAGTATATTTGCCTATAGTTTTAAATTGTTGAAATTACTTTACCTCTGAGGTATCTCTCCAGACTCATTTTGGGGTTTTGTTTTTGTATTTTCAATGAGGATTTTTATTTTTGTTTTGTTTTGTTTTGTTTTGTTTTTTTGGATTGGTTAGTTTGGTGGTAAATTGTTTTCCTTAATGTTTCTTTATCAGAATATGTCAACAAACTTAGCTATTTACCATTGGTGTTGGTATTTGTGGAGTCCGTTCCCCCCCCCCCCCCCCCCGTGAGTATGGTGTCACTTCTGCACTTACTAGACCATGTGTTTTGGTGAGCGTGTGTTCAAGTTCTGAGGTACGTATATTCCTTCCTGTTTGCCTTCCACTGAGGGGTTCTCAGTTCTACATTCCAGTGCACTTTGTATTTCTATGATTTTGGCTGCTGTGTAGTGGGTCTCACTCTGCTGTTTTGTTTGTTGTTCCCAGTTCTGTGTATTACTGGAGATCTAGATGTCCGCATTTTCTTCTGTTCTCACTTTCTCCTTCTATCTCCTTTTTCGTCTTCCTGGGTTACATGATCCATTAACATAAAGAGGACATTATAAACTAGTATAATTTGATAACATAGCACTTGAGAGTTTCAGATTCCAGGCCAGATAAATTACATTTTAGAGCACAAGAGTTGATTTCAAAATTAGTCTCCAGCTCACAACTGTCCTAGTCTTTGAATCTCTATCTGTTGTTTTATAAGTGACTTGGAAAGTGACTGAAAATACAAAATCTGGCGGTAGAGGTGAAGAGGTGGAGCAGAGCACCTTAGAGGGCCTCTGTGTCCCTTTAAAACCATTATACAGCTGCTGTGAGGAGCCAAGCTTTATAAATATTAAAACAAAACAAACAATGCAGGATTTGGATTTTCTTCTCTTAGCCCATGCTTGATATGAACAGAACTATGATATGAGCCCTGTGTCTGAAGTTAATTCCTGTGGGTTATGTCACTGTGATAAGAACCACATATCCTCTCGGAAGCTGGGTGATCTTTCAGTTCCTAGCAGTGCCTTATCTTTGGACCTTGAGAGTCTGATTATGTGATTGGGGACAGTGACTGGGATGTCCTAAGTCAGTTACTGCTTGTGACTAGGACAGAAGTTTGAGGAATCTGAGCAATTCGTGGGACAAATTGGATGTGTTTCCCATTTGGAAGAGTGAGACTATAAAATCGGGCTATAGATGTAAGCAGGTGGGGCAGGGCTGGCAGAATGGCCCTTCTACCCTTTAAACCCAAGAATGAAGTCGTGGGAGACTTCAGGACTGCCTTCTAGGAGATCATCTGGAAAAGAGCAGCCCTTTGTTTCCTTCCCCAGGTTAGAGTCCATGGCTCCTGTTCTGTCTCCCAGCATACTGCATGTCCCCGACTAACCTGTGTCCACACTGACCAGGACTGGGTATTTATTGTGAACCTCCATACATGAACGTTGTTACTGCCTCTTCAGGACCCATCATTCTTGACAATGTGTTCGACCAAAAGGGGAGTCGTCTGGTGAGAGTCTGTCATTAGTAAGAAGTACGTAGGTAGGGCCAGTGTTTAAGTAGACCCCGGTCCACAGGAATGATCGAGCAGGGTCCTACAGTTGGGAAACTGCATGATAAACGGCAATCCCAAGGACAGCCCAGGAAATGATATTTCTGAGCTAGCTTTGGCTTGGTGTGCAAGCATGTATGGTTTGAACATGTGACAGAAGCTTTCCTGGAGGTTAACGTGTTTCTCTCGTATTTCTTGGTTTAGGGTGTTTTGCATGTGGCATGGAAAATGGATTCCGAGTCTATAACACCGATCCGCTCAAAGAGAAAGAGAAACAAGGTAAGGGGGTGCTGCTCATCTCCTGGGCGTCCCCATATCGGCCTCAGTCTAGAGAGGGGGGCTTAACTGAGAAGGAAGGAGGGTTTGGAAACTGGGGCAAGAACTGTGGGTCTTCACAGGACTTCTGCGTGCTGGCTGCATTAGGAGACAAGGGCGGCCAGACTGCGTGCTTTAGTACATGTTCATGCTTCTTGTCCTTTACATCTTCAGCCCCGCCACCTCTGTGTGGAAGCATGGGGCGTTCTTAACAGGGCACGTACTTCCATGCTTTTCTTGCTGAATGTAAAACCCTAGAGAAATGAGATTATGGGTTTCAATTCAGTGTGTGGGACTCCTAAACTCACTTAAAATGTCCAGCACTTACAAAGCATTAATAGCTGAGTATAATGTTTGTACCCCTGGCTTTCTGCTCTTAGCACACAGGAAGCTGAGGTAGGATTTTGAGTTCAAGGCCAAACAGGGCTTCATAACAAAACAGTCTGAAAAAAGAAAATGTTGTTTATAATGATAAATTATACTTCTTCCTGCTTATTTCAGTGTCTTGATCCATGTTTTGTTTTGTTTTTTAATTTTTAAAAACTAAGAAGTAGCCTGGCATAGTGGCACACGCCTTTAATCCCAGCACTTGGGAGGCAGAGGCAGATGGATCTCTGTGAGTTCAAGGAAAGCCAGGGCTCTACACAGAGAAGCCCTGTCTCAAAAAGCAAACGAAAAAGGTGTTTTGCCTGCATGTATTTGTCTGTACTTTATGTTTGCCTGGTGTACAAGAGGCCAGAAGAGAGTGTTGGATCCCCTGGAACTGGAATGGTAGACAGTTGTGAGCCACATGTATGCTAGGTATTAACCCTGGGTCCTTGTGAAGAACAGCCAGTGCTCTTAACTGCTAAGCCATCTTTTTAGCTCTGTAACCTGTGTTTTCATAAAATAAAAAATTTTGAAACTGGAACCAGAAATTGTGTGTGTGTGTGTGTGTGTGTGTGTGTGTGTGTGAAATCATTGTGCTTTTCAATTTATGATTAGTATTTACAAGTAGAGTTTTTCGGTGTAGTTTCTCTTATTTTTCTTTTAACACTTGGCAGTTTCTGGTTCTCACCTGCTGGGACAGTAAAGCACTAATAATGAGTGAACAAATTTCAGATAAGCCACTGAAAGTGAACAGGCACAATCCCTTTCTCCCCACAGTTGGGTCTTAAATCTTCAAATTCCAGAACTATTTTAACTCTGTAAAAGGAGGCTATCATCCAGCTGAGCTCACACATATCTGTAATCCTAGCACCCTGGAGGCAGAAGCAGGCAGATCTCTTAAAGAGTTTGAGGCCAGCCTGTTACGTAGGGAATTGCAGGCCAGGCAAGGATATATGGTGAAACCCAGAAGTGGAAACTTAGGGGTTCTTTGGAAAGTCAGTTGTGTGGGATGGTGCTTTGCTGGGCAAACAGGTGAAGGAGCGTTTAGCTGGAGTGGGCACAGGTGAAAGGCTAAGGCAGACTCGTGAGGGAACGTCTCACTAAAGCAGACACGGGGAAAAGGATGCTCTGCGAAAGCAAGCATGTGAAAAGACAGTGATGAAGGACTCTTTGCTAACAGCACACATGTATTGGTCTGTCTTACATTGCATAGTTGAGCTCCATTTGTCGGGACTCCATAGAGAGAAACACACCAAAACACTTCTGGTGGTGTGCTGCAGTTTGTTGTCGCTTCTGTGGACTGGGGCTGATTGTCAGCGATGTCGTCTGAGATAGACACAGGTGCTGAGACAAGACCTGTGGAGGACAAATGATGTTTGGAGGGTAGAAATAGGCCTCCACGGACAGTGGGGGAGCTGAGCTAGGCTTGCTCGTAGAGCTAGCTACACAACATTTGCTGGTCTCGAGTCTTCACGGATCTTTGCTTCACTGAGACAGGCACAGCTGAGAACATTTTCTGGTGTTCCTGTTGGTCTTGGTCCCTCCTGCTGAGTTGTGCCAAGGCTGAGGCCTGGCTGCCTCTGCTAGATTGTGCCACAGCTGCTGATTTGTGTTTGCTATCCCGACTCTACCAAACTGGACTGCTGGTGTATTCGTTAAGTGTTTGTGAGTGGATTCAGCTGCACAGCTGCTGACTCCTGTGAACTGACTTCTTGACAACACGGATAGGATTTGCTCCAAAGAACCCCGTCTAAACAGGTCCCCTTCCCTTGCATCCTTTCTTTTCCACTACGTCTGGTGGGTGGTGGGCTACAAGGGAGCTTAAAATGTTTAAGATCCATCATTGAAAATAGACTTTGAGCCGGGCAGTGCACGCCTTTAATCCCAGCACTCGGGAGGCAGAGGCAGGCGGATTTCTGAGTTCGAGGCCAGCCTGGTCTACAGAGTGAGTTCCAGGGCAGCCGGGGCTACACAGAGAAACCCTGTTTTGAAAGAAAAAAAAAGAAAGAAAGAAAATAGACTTTGAAAAAAATTAAAGTTATAAGACCCTGTCCCAAAAATAAGCAAACAAAAAAAACCCACTGTCTTCTATTCTGTGATGAAACACCATAACCAAAGCTACTTGGGAAGGAAAGGCTTGTGTACCCCAAGGCACAGTCCATTGAGTGAAGCCAAGACAAAAAGTCAAGTAGGGCAGGAACCTGGAGGCAAGAGCTGATAGAGAGGCTATATCTTGCTTACTGGTTTACTTTCTATGGCTTGTTCAGCCTGCTTTCTTTTAGAATCCAGGAGTGGCACTACCCACAGGCTGGACCTTAACCCCACCCCCTCACCAATCACTAATTTAAAAATGACCTACAGCCAAATCTTAGGGAGTTATTTTCTCCGTTGAGGTGTCCTCCTCCCAGGTGATTCTGGCTTCTGTCGAGTTGACATAAAACTAGCTGCATAGATACCGGAACTAAAAATAAGATCTGTGTGCTCCAACAGTGATGCCACTGTCGTGTGGCATGTTGCATCATCTATACATGCGTTCACACACGTGCGTTCACATACATGCGTTCACATACTACTGCTTTCTTTTTATGTGTGTGTCCGTACCGTGTGTGTCCGTACAGTGTGTGTGTGTGGTGCTTACAAGGGCCAGAAGAGGGTATTAGAGACCCTGGAAATGGAATTCCAGATGGTTGTAAGGTGCCACATGCCTGTTGGGGAGCAAATGTAGTTCTCTGAAAGAGCAGCCAGTGCTCTTGACTTCCGTGCCATCTCTTCAGCCCCTTCAGTGCTTTGAGGCTCATCTGCCTTTAGTTCTGGTGAGTGCTTTATTTCAGTGGCTCACTCTCCTGAGTAGTGGTGTAGGAGTTGTGCACTGGTACACTACTGTCCTCTCTCTGAGCTCTGTGTTGTCTCCCAGTGTAACTCTTTCCTAGTAAGGAGCCTGTGAGATGGGCTGTCAGATGAGCAGCTGCCTCTTTCAAGGAACCAACTGCACATACAGGAAGCTAGGGGCAAGAGAAGCCCCTCTTAAAAACCCCAACCAACACTTCCAGCTGGGAGCAACATTTTCCATGTTACTCCCAGGCTTTAGTCCCGTGTCTTCTGATTACGCTCAGTTCAGCCATTTGAGCAAGATGGCTAATTCAGGAAGGCTGAGGAGCTTGGGGAAGGGCAGCCTGGAGTTTATAAACAGATTGTGTCCTGATCCCACTGTAATGTTGTAGGGTCACGTACACACTGACAACATTAAAAGACACCCATATGATACATACGAAGTACTGTAGACACCCATGATGATACCTACAAAGTACTGTGGACACCCGTGATGATACCTACGAAGTACTGTGGACACCCATGATGATACCTACGAAGTACTGTGGACACCCATGATGATACATACGAAGTACTGTATCCATTAGTTGTAGAACTATAAACAGTGTAAAAAAAATTCTTTGCTCAGAAACACAATTCTTGCCAGGTGTGGTGGCACCCATGCCTTTAATGCTAGCACTCAGGGTTAGGGTTAGGGTTAGAAACAGGCAGGCAGATCTCTGGCCAAACCTGGTTACAAAGCAAGTTCCAGAACAGCCCAGACTGTCACATAGAAACCCTGTCTTAAAAAACCAAGTAAAGGAAGGAAGGAAGCAAGCAAGCAAGCAAGCAAGCAAGCAGGCAGGCAGGCAGGCAGGCAAGCACCGTTCTCTACAAAGTTGAATGGAATGTGTGTGACAAATGCCTCCCCTAGCTAAGGCAGTCAGAGGCATGCTGCTGTTGTCACTTTCTCTCTGTGTACAGTTGAGGACTACTAATTATGTTGTCAGGTACCTGTTGGTCTTGGATGCTTGGAGCTGGGGGTACATGGAGGAGGCACATGAGCTGTCCCGCTCAGTTACAGTCATCAGACCTTGTAGGACCACAGTACCCAGCGCACCTGTCCTCGGTGTTCTGAGGGGGTTAGAGGTAAAGGCCATGGGCTGGCTGCTTAGCTGGGGTGCTGTGAAGGTGGTTCACAGCTCAGGTGGTGTGACAGTACAGTGGGCTGGTTTGTAACCTGGTAAATGGTTCGGCTTGGAGAACCTTTTCTAGTTCCGAAGTGGAGGCATCTTATATAAATAAGCTGGTCGATGTTACAGTTGTACTTACGGGGTTTCAACTAAGAAAAATGGGGGGAAGGCACTAGGACACTGTATGAAGATACTACTTGAAACAATTCTGATTTAAAAAAATCAAAGCTAGGTAGGTGCTGAATGACCTTCATTAAAACATTAATACTGCCGGGCAGTGGTGGCGCACGCCTTTAATCCCAGCACTCAGAGGGCGGCAGAGGGAGGCAGAGGCAGGCGGATTTCTGAGTTCCAGGACAGCCAGGGCTACACAGAGAAACCCTGTCTTGAAAAACCAAAAAAAAAAAAAAAAAAAACACACACACAAAAAAAACAAACCATGAATTACCTTGGTTATGGCCCACCTTACAATCGTGTGTGCCTGCAGTAGAAATGTCAAGATTGGTCTGCATCCTGCCCTGAAGAGAAGTGGCCATGACACCCCAGGGGGGCACGGGTCTCAGTCAGTTCTATGCGAGCAGGAATAAGATGATTTTCATGGTGAGAAATTAAGTAATAACTCCATAAAATAGTGAAGAGGGGATGAAGTGAGATTATTGCACAGATAGATGTCCACCACCCATCCCAGCACTCTCTTCCAAAGCAGGTGCTATTGGGAGTCTTGGCCTCAGATACTTTTTGCCTGAGTGTTGAGTCCTGGTCACTGGGAACTTCTGTGGCATGCCCTTAGGCAATCCATGCCTTGGTGACTAGGATAGGACCCTGATTTCTTGGTACCTTAAGTTCTTAAGCAGAAGTGCCCTTGGTAATACTCAGGGCTGTCTCTGGGTCTTCCAACCTAGAGGCTTAGAAGGCAGCCTGAGTCTTTCTTTCGGGAGACCCACATGCCCTTACTTCAGGGACAGTAGGGTCAGACGGAAGGCCTTCTGTGACAGGGACTCATCTTCTTCACCTTCCAGTGGGTGAGCTTCAGCTTAGATTGCTCGCTTGTCCCACGCAAAGCCTTCCCTTCCCTTTTGTTGCCCTCTGGAATTGGCCATAGAAAGCTGTTCCCCCACTCCGTTCCTGTGCACCCCTGCCCCAAAGTACGTTGATCATACAGCTATTTATGTAGTCTATTCGTGGGCTTAGTGTGGGTTGAGAGTGCCCTCAACCTTTACAAAGCCATGCCCTCAACCCTGATTGTTTATTCATTTACTGGCCAGGGTCTCACAATGTACACCTGGATGGCCTCAGACTCCTGAGTATATAACTTAGGCTGGTCTTGAACTTTGATCCTTCTACTTCAAACAGACCTCTGTCACTTTACCAGGCCTCTTATTTTAACTCTTAGGTCTGAGGTCTTGGTGACTTGACTTTTGTGGTGGCTGGTTTTGTGTGTCAACTTGACACAGCTGGAGCTATCACAGAGAAAGGAGCCTCCCTTGAGGAAATGCCTCCCTGAGATCCAGCTGTAAAGCGTTTATCCAGTCAGTGACCAAGGGGGAGGGCCCCTTGTGGGTGGTGCCACCCCTGAGCTCGTGGTCCTGGGTTCTATAAGAAAGCAAGCTGGGCAAGCCAGGAAAAGGAAGCCAGTAAGTAACCTCCCTCCATGGCCTCTGCATCATTTCCTGCCTCCAAGTTCCTGTCCTGACTTCCTTTGGTGATGAACAGCAGTGTGGAGGTGTGAGCTGAATAAACCCTTTCCTCCCCGTCTTGCTTCTTGGTCATGGTGTTTTGTGCAGGAATGCAAACCCTGACTAAGACAACACTGATGTTTTAAATTCCATCTGTCAGCCAGAAGTGTGTGGGCTGCGCACACACACACACACACACACACACACACACAGGGGTGTGGTGGTGCATATGTGCTTGTGGAGGTTAGAGGTCAGCCTGAGATATGTTTCTCAGTTTGCTGTTCACCTTGCTTTTTTGAATGATATCTGGGGCTTAGCATAGTATAGTCTGGCTGGCCGACTAGCCCCCAGGATCCTCCTCCCTCTCCCTCAGGACAAGTGGCTTTTTATATAGGTGCTGGGGATTGAACTCAAATTTTCCCATCCCCTTTACCTTTTAATCAAATACTACTTTTAGGATTATTTTGTTTCTGAAAAGGCCCAGGGAGAAGATAACCGCCAATAAAGTTTTAAAACATTAAAACTACTTTTAGATTGCATGTGATGGTTCATGATGCTAAAATTAGGGGAAAGACACTAGTATGAAGATAGTACGTGGAGCAGTTTCTAATTTAAAAAAATCGGAGATAGGTAGGTGCTGGATGACCTTCAGTGAAACATGAATTACCTTGTTTATGACCCACCTTTACAATTGTGTGTGCCTGCAGTAGAAATGTCAAGATTGATCTGCAAGAAGTAAAAATACTTTTAGGTTGCTTGTTATGTTTTGAGATAGCATGCACTACATAGTAAATTCCAGGCCAGCCTGGGCTACAGTGTGAGCCTGCTCAAAAAAAAATTTAAAAGATAAATAAAAATGTGTCTTATTGCAGGACATTTGATCACACTGTGAACCCCAGTATTGTGGTGTTTGTTGAAAAAATCCTGTTTCTAGTTGTGTAGCTTAGCTCTTAGTACATACCTTTAGTCCTAAACAGTGAAGGTAAAGTTAATTTGTAGAAGGAAGCATCTAATTTGAAAGTGATGTCTAATTGAGTGGCAGACAAAGTGACGGAGAAAGAATTTGACAGACTAGGATGTGCCCAACTCTCACAAGAAGAGAAGAAAAAGCTACTTATAACAGAGTAACACAGAAAAAGGGAGGCAGTTTTACTCGGACCATTGTACAGAAAGAGAACAGGTTAGACACAGATGAAGACAGAAAAAGCCAGAGAAGGAGAAGGAGCCAGAAGATTAGAACACTTTGTAGTCAGGCCATTCAGGAGGAGCTGAGAGAAGCCAGGTTGCGTCAGTCAACCTGGAGAGGAGTTTTGAGACAGAGCAACTTGAGCTGCCCAGCCTGAGTTGAGAAAGAGCTAGAAAGAGTACTCAGCAGTAAGTCTGCGGCTGGAGACATTCTAGACCCAGGTAAGATTGTGTGCAGGCCAAGAAGCTTCCTGGCCTTGGGTTAGCAGTATGCCTCAGCGATGACCATACAGACGAATAAGATACTTTTACAGTGTTTAAAAAGAATGCCTTACAAGGTTTTAGTGAAGATCTTCCGTACTTTATGTAAGTACTCAGCTTTTGTGCTTTTGAGGCTGCAGTCTGGGTAGTTGTCTTACTCTGAGTCACTGCTCTGAAGTTTTGCACCCACCAGCAGTTCTGCACTGTATCATTGGATGGAGTCACGTCTTACCAAATGACTTGGTATTGTTAGCACTTGGACAGGTTTATGCTGAGAAGTGCATTGGTAAGGTTCCTAGTGAGTTTAAGGTTACACAGCATTAAATTTCTCTTCCACTTGAACAGAGACTAAAGAATACACTGCTTATATCTTGATAAAATTCTCAGATTGCTGCTACTTGCTTTGTTTCTAAAACTGATTGAATCAGCATTGAGGAGAGAGTCACTCCCCTGATGCCCTGGAACTAAGAAGTTTTTACTAAAACATCTTATTGTTTATATCATGGGTAAAGATTCTAAAATTTACTAAATTAGTCTTTTTTAAATATGCAGATCAGTGTTCTAGAGATCTGTTAAACATTTTCATCTAGAAAAAAGCAGAATTCTTACTTCCTCCTCCCTGGTAAATAACAATTCTGTCTCTAACTTGACTTCCCCAGAGGCTTCCTGTAGGCAATCCTGCAGTGGTAGTACTAGCCTTGTGCTCGATTTATCACTTAGCAAAATGCCCTCAAAGTCCACTTGTGCTGTAGCTCTGTCAAAGGACAGTTCCACTGTGGGTATGTCCATTAGTGGACTTTGAGTTAATACTTGGCTTTCTCGAACAGTGTTGCTATGTTTGTGAACATGGGCATTCAAATACCTTTTTGTTTCAGTTCTTTTGAATATATACTACGAAGCAGGATTGATGGATTCTTTTTTTCTTGTTTGTTTAAGGCAGTGTCTGTCTATTATGTAGCTCTGGCTGTCTTGGAACTTCTATATAGACTAGGCTGGCCTTGAACTCACAGAGATTCACATGTCTCTGCCTTAAAGTATGGGACTAAAGGTGTGTACTACCATGTTCTCTGGATCTTGTAGTAGTTCTGTTCTCAAGTGTTTGAGGGCCCAGTGTTACCACCTTTCACTGATGCTTACTGCTTCTTGTTTTTGTGGTGGTCAGTATGCTGATGAGCAGGAGAGAAGTCGTCTCAATTTAAGGTGCAGGTAGACCAGGCTGGCTTTGAACTCACAGGGATCTACCTGCCTCTGTCTCTTCAATGCTGGGATTAAAATCCTGCACCACTACTCCTGGTTAAAAGTGTAGCCCAGGCTGGCCTTAAACTCCTGATCCCCTGCTTCTGCCTCCTTACTATACCCTACTGGCTGTGCCGGTACAACCTGCTAAGTTTTAAATAATAGATTGCTTACGTTTTATCGTTGTGTGTTCTGTTTTACCCTCTCTTACGAAATGCATGATTTGTAGGCATTCTCATGTATAGTGCCAGTGTGTGTGTGCTTGTATGTACACATGTGCATGTGGAATGTGTGCTTGTGTGTACACATATGCACATGGAAACCAGAATTCAGCCTCTTTTATCATTTCTCAGAAGCTAACCAGTTTTGTTTTTTGTTTTGGTTTTTAATTTGCTTTTAACAGGCACTTTTTTGCAGTTGGGGCTTGCTGATTTGGCTAGGCTGGCTGGTCACTGATGCTCAGGGATCCTCCTTTCTCTCATGTGCTACCATGTCCAACTCTTTCTTTTCTCTTTCTCCCCTGGATTCTCCCCAGCACATAAGCCCATCCCCCTTCCTCCCTCTCTTTCTTTGTGGGTTCTGGGGATCAGACTCAGGTCTGGACGCTTGAGTGTTACTAACTTACTGAGACATCTTCAGCTCCTGCAGATAAGCTCAATCAAGGTTTTTTTTAAATTATTATTAGAGTGTGTGTGTGTGCATGTGTGTTCGTGTGCATGTGGTGTGCATGTGGAAGTCAGGTTAATTTCCAGGAGTTGGTTCTTTCCTTTCACCCTGGGACCCGGTGATTGAGCTCAGATCTTCAGGTTTGTATGGCTTTCACCAAGCCATCTCATGGTCCCGTACAAGTATTAAAATTTGTCCCATTTGTTTCGACTTTTATTGCTTGTACTTCCGATGTCATAGCCAAGAAGTTATTTCAAAACCAAATGTTAGTAAGGGTTTCCCACTAGTAATTTTATAGCTTGGGGATTTGTTAGTAGGTCTTTAATTCATTTTGGGTTATTTTTCATATGTTATATAAGGTTAAGGTCCAGCTTCGTTCTTTTTTATGTGTACCTTCAGCTGTCCTAAAACCATTTGTTAAGGAGACTGTCCTCTCTTACTTGAGAAGTTACCATTTGGTTTTGGTTGATTATTTTTCCAAAGCTTTGGCTGTTCTAATCTCTTCACCTCTTAAGGACTTAAAAGGCTGAAGTCCGTGTTCACTGGCAGCTCTCTATCCTGCCCCATAATGAGTAGGCTTAAGGAGATGAGCGATGGCCTCTAGTGTTGCCAGGGTAACGAGACTATGGGCTGTTATATTTTGGAAGCTATACATCTAACCCAGTGGATAAGGACCCATCACAACACTTGGCAGTGCTAGGGATCCAACCTAGGCCTTATGCGTTCTTACCACCGAGCCATCGCCCCAGACGTCCTCTGTTGCCATCTGAATCTGCACAATACACATGTCTTAGTAGACCCCGAATTACTTTGAGGGAGCTTGTGTCAGAGAACAATTAAATTTCTTTGAGAAAAGGCTGCTTTTCATTGTGGGTAATATTAACTTAAGTCCTTCCCAGCATTATTGCTAGACCTTGAGAGAGCTGGGTTTTTGGGGGTTGGGGGGTTGGGGGGTTTGGTTTTTTGTTTGTTTTTGTTTTTGTTTGTTTTGTTTTGTATTTTGGCTCATTTTTGGAAGTCATGACTGGAGAAGTCAAAGTCTGTTCCTGGCTTTGTTTCCTGACTTGCTCTTGGTAGTGTGCTCCCTTGTTGTCTTGAGTGCTACAATCTGTTACAGACTGTAGGGACCTGTGCTAGTGGTTGGAGTGAGTTACATGAGTCCCCATAAGAGGAGGGAGTTTGTCCCCAGGGCTCTAGGTACTGTACTTGAGAGAGTATGGGCATCCTGTTGTCACAGAGGACATGGGGATTTGCAGTATTTTCCCTAACTCGGGGCCTTGTGCATACAAAGTAGGCATTCTTCCCTGAGCTGCTTCTAGCCCCTGGAATGTTCTGAACCTTACCTGCTCAATAGAACAAACAGCTAGAATTCTGGTGACATTAACACCCTAACACATGGAGTGTAGCCAGTCTTAGCTACTTTGTGGGTTCTTCTTTTTCCTACCCTTTGTCCTCCTGGTTTCACTAGATAGGGAGGATGAAGGGTAGAGGGAGGGGGAGATCTGCGAATCCGATGTCTTTCTTGTTTCTTTAAGCATTACTACTAACAAACTGCAACCAACCCCCCTGAATGACCAACAGCCAGTGACACACACCCCCAAATCGGGGCCCTAACATTTATATACCCTCTGAAAAGTTCCCAGAATTCCAAACTTCACACAATTGCAGAAACTATCTGCAGCTGGTAAACCCATGCTTCTGCTAGAGCACGGGGCAAACCATAGTCTCCTGCTGTGGACAGTTGGAAGCAGCAGTACATCCCCACTCCTTGGATTAAAATGAAAGCACAGGCTTATAATCTTTCTCTGTTGTTTTGTTTGTTTGTTTTTGTTTTTGTTTTTGAAAGAAACCAGACTTGCAGAATTCTTACTACAATGAAGTCACTAATTGGCTAAGCCTTTGCATTAGGGCTTTTAGTATACTTTCACTTATTATTTATTCAATTTACTTTTGAAACAGCCTTTGCGTATAGTACAGGCTAGCTTTGTGCTTCATTTTTGTTCATTTAAATGTACTTGCTGTGTGTGCGTGCACATGCCAATATGCATGTGAGTGCATGCCATGGTGCACATGTTGAAGTAAGGAAAGTTCTGTGGGTTCTCTCCTTTCTTTCTAACTTTATATAGGTTTGGGGGCTCAAACTCTGATCAGATTGTCAGGCCTTGCATATCAAATTCTTTATCAGCTGAGCTATCTTGTGTTCTTAATCCTCCTGCCTCAGCCTCCTGAGTACTAGGATTATAGGTATACACTACAGTTGCTTGCTTCTTCATTTATAAACCTTGCTGCATCTTAAAATATGAATTTGGGAGCTGGGCATGGTGATAACACGCCTTTAACCCCAGCACTCAGGAGACAGAGGCAGATGGATCTCTGAGTTTGAAGGCCAGCCTGGTCCACAGAGTGAGGTTCAGAACAGCGGGGACTGTGGGCTGACACCTGCCCTTTTTTTGTTTTGTTTTGTTTGTTTTGTTGAGGCCCTGTATCCCTCCCCCCCCTCACAAATTTAGATATTTTCCAGTTTCACAGGCTTAGTTTCTTGGGGAGTTTCTGATTAACTCTCAAGAGACTAATGCTCGCACTGACAAAAGCTGAGAGAAGTCAGAAAAGCTACTTTATAGGCAGTCACGATTTCTACTACAGATGATAATTGGTTACAAGTTGACGCTTAAGAATAAAATGTGCCAGGTGTGGTGGCACATGCCCTTTATTCCAGCACTCAGGGCACAGAGGTAGGCTGGTCTCTTGAGAGTGAGTTCAAGGATAGCCAATGCTGTTACACAGAGAAACCCTGTACTGAAAAACCAAGAAAGACTAAAATGCTAAGGTCTGCTAGAGAAATGGCTAAGCAGTCAAGAACACTTACTGCCCTTCCAGAGGACTCAGAATCAATTCTTGGCACCACACAGCAGCTCACAACTCTCTGTAACTCCAGCTCCAGGGTTTCTTATGTCCTCTTCTGGCCTCTGTGGGCAGTAGGTACACACGTGGTGCACAGACACTCATGCAGGCAAAGCACCTATACACATAAAATAATGTAGCAGTGAATACTAGCTAGGACAGCTGTGGTGATACATACCTTTAATCTTAGCACTCAGAAGGCAGAGGCAGCCAGATCACTAAGTTCTAAGCAAGCCTGATTTACTTGGTGAATTCCAGCGAGCCGGGGCTGCTATAGTGAGACTCTGTCTCAAAAATAAGTAAATAACGAGATAAGATAGTGAAATGCTAATTATTGTATGATTTCACCTTTTCTCTTTGGTAACATTTAACTTGTTAAATTATCTTTTTTTGAAACTATCATTTCAGAATTTCTAGAAGGAGGAGTTGGCCACGTGGAAATGTTATTTCGCTGTAACTATTTAGCTTTAGTTGGCGGTGGAAAAAAGCCGAAATACCCACCCAACAAAGGTACAGTAGTCCGTCGTCTTTAGAAACCTCTTCATGTATGCAGTGGTATCCTGAACTTTGTAGGACACCCTGTACTGCAGTCATGAGAGCTTTCCTACTAGTCCTTTGAGGTGTCGAGGGCTAACCACTGGGAAAGAAGCTTCCAGAAAGTGTGTAGATGGATGGGAAGGAGGGATAGCAACCGTTGCTGCCTGTGCGTGCGTGTGCGTGTATGTATGCACATGTGCGCATGCGTGCATGCGTGTGTGTGTGTGTGTGTGTGTGTGTGTGCGCGCGCGCGCGCTCATGTACGTTGGTGCGCATACTCGCGCACGTGCGTGTGCTTCACCTGTAGGCAGGTATGTTGAAAATCAGGATTCAGGGTAAAGCAAGGTGTGTGGGAATGGTGCTTCCCCTGCTGAAAGCCATGGGCTTAGAGAAATTAACTTATTGTTCACATAGAACAAAGAGACAGGTTGGCTGTGGGTGCATGGGTTGCAGTATGGGTGTGGGTTTGTCGTTGTATGTGGTGTCATTTCTTTTCTCTCTTTTCACTGTGGACACCATGCCCTTCATTGGGTTTAATCTGACTTTTGTTTGAAGGAGGTGATGGACATAGCTGGTCTTTTAAAGGAAGAAAGCTTGAGGGGAAGCGCAGGGCAGGTGGAAGGTCGCTTGAGAAGGAAGTGGGGTTTACCTTGGGGTGGTGGGGACTTAAGTGTCGATTGAGGGTGCACTGGGCGGGTGAGCTGGTGTCTGCTAGAGAGTTGGCGTAGCTCAGGCTCAGTGAACGCAGTGGAAAGGATCGAGTCTGTGAGGGGAGCTCACGGGCAGTGCATGCCTGGTTCTATTCACCAAGCACCCAAGGTGGACCACCTACCAAGAGATAGGTGGCTCTGGGTCTGCCCGATGCGTACTATCCTTGGTGGAGCTCTGTGGATATGGGAGATTTCAGCCCCCAGGTGAGGTCCACCCTGTAGTTCTGCCTTAGAGTGAGGAGCAGAGAAGTGAAAGAGAAACAGTGTAGCTGTGAGCTGGGGATCCTGCCCCTCCCCTTTCCTTTGTGGGACTGGGAACTGAACCTATGTCCAATGTTCCCAACTACCTGTCATTATTTTTAAAGGCTTTAAA
Organism: Rhynchomys soricoides; assembly: GCA_019843965.1. Lineage (NCBI taxonomy): Eukaryota > Metazoa > Chordata > Mammalia > Rodentia > Muridae > Rhynchomys > Rhynchomys soricoides. The sequence goes on along the minus strand of JADRCH010000053.1, from coordinate 9,027,756 downwards.
CATTATTAAGTTATTTATGCATGGGGTGAGGAAGAGAGAAGTTTCAGGAATTGGTTCTCACCACTATGTGGATTCCAGGTGTTGAACTCAAGTTACCAGACTTAGTGGCAAGGACCATTCCCCGCTGAGCCTTCCCTTTGCCACCTGCCTATTCCTTTTCCCCCTTTCTCATTTTTCTCTCCACACTTCCCCTTTCTTTATGGTGCTGGGAAGTGAGCCTAGGGCCTGAAGAAGCATGCTAGACAATACTCAACAGTGTAGATTCCCAACCAATTTTTAAAAATTCTATTTATATATATGTGTTTGAGTGTACACCACATGTTTGTGGGTGTCAGAGAAGGCCAGAACAGAACATTTGGATTCCCTGGAACTGGAGTTATAAGTGATGGTGAGCTGCCAGACATGGGTGCTCAGAACTGAACTTGAATCTTCAGGAAGAGCAGAAAGCATTCTTAACAGTAAACCATCTCTTCAGCCCCACTTTTCATTTTTTGACACAAGATTCTCTCTGGCATTTAAACACTTAATCAGTTGGAGCCATGCTTGAGTGTGTAAGACAGGTTGATGTAAGATCCTAAGATCTTGGTTATGCTTGTGTCTGTTGCTTTAGGAGTCAGTGGGAGTGAGTTGTGAGGGTAAGCCCCCTCCTAGCCAATAGTATCCACCATTGCCGGGGGCGGCTTCTGGGTGTGCTTGGCCTCATGTCAAGTGCTGTCCACAGTTGAGCTCTGGGGGCTGCTTGTGACACCTCATGTACTCTTCTGGTGTTTCAGTGATGATCTGGGATGATCTGAAGAAGAAGACAGTCATCGAGATAGAATTCTCCACAGAGGTCAAGGCTGTCAAGTTGCGGAGAGACAGGTGGGTTTGGTGTTTGCTTTCCTTCCTTCCTTCCTTCCTTCCTTTCTTTTTGTTTCTTTTTTTTTTTTTTGTTTTTGTTTTTGTTTTTGTTTTTGTTTTTCTAAATGCAGTTTCGTTTCTTTAAAAATAGATAACAGTTATTAAAATGTCAGTAACTGTAGCTTGTGACCCAGAGCAGGGAAAGAGTTTTCTCTTCTGCCCCGGGAAAGACTCAAGCTTCTAGAGTCTCGAGAGGGATGGATATTCTGGGTAGGCATGGGGATGTCCTCAAGTCTGCACATAAAGCCACCACCTCGGGTGTCAGGCGGGCCTTGTCAAATGCTGGGTGTCCCCATGGTGAAGGTAGGGGAGAGCTTGGAAACTGACCTTGTCATTGATTCTTACTTGTGAAAGTAACAGGCTCTGTCCTGTTTGCTTATTGACCAAGAGAAAGCAGAGATTCATCCCTTGGGTTTTATTTTGATGTGATTTATGGGTCATATTCTTAAGATTTCTACCAGCTGTAGAGAAGAAACGAAATGACTTAAGTTTATGTCAGTGCTGTTCCTGCGTCATCCTTAGGTTCATTAGGGCTAAACTTAAAGGCCCAGACTAATAATCTTCTATTTGAAGACTTTTTGGGTGGTATTTTGTTCTGTTTTTGTTTATTTTGTTGAATCATGGTTTTACTAGGTAGTTCAAGCTGGCCTTGCTATTCTGCCTCAGCTTCCCAAGTGTCAGGAGGGAATTCAGCATGTGCCATTACTCCCGGCACAGTTTTCTTAACTGTAGACATGTTTTAAGAGTATGAGAGAATAATTCTGTGATGTGTCTCACCATGCTAATGCTCACGGTGAGATGTTTGGTCATGGTGTTTCTCTAAGCCCACACGTTTTGACCTCTGCAAGGTGATGGGCCCACTCGATGTGCTCAACCCTCACACTTTGGTCTTCTTAGCCATATTTAGAGCCTGTTTCTAACAGGAGATGGTACACATCTATAATCCCAACACTTGGGGACTAAATGAGGAGAGCAAGAGAAGGAGTTCAAGGCCACCCTCAGCTGCTTGTTTCTCACTTGGCCACTGAGACTCTATCTCAAAAAGTAAAGCAGATATGTTGACATAAACTTAGAGCCCCAGTGCTCAGGGGTCAGAGGCAAGAGGGCCACTGCAAGTTTGAGGCCGAAGCTAGCTGAACTACAAAGTGAGACCCCGACCCTAAATAAATAAATAAACAAGCCTAACCCTCGATGTATGAGGTACTTCCTGTGGGTTTTGTTTGTTTGTTTGTTTTGTTTTTGTTCTTCTGGGTTTCAGTGTGGGAACAGAAATCACAAAAATGCATATATTACTTTTAAGAAGAGGAGCTCTGATTACATTTTTCTTTGCAGAATTGTAGTGGTTTTGGACTCCATGATTAAGGTGTTCACATTCACACACAATCCTCATCAGTTGCACGTCTTTGAAACCTGCTATAACCCTAAAGGTGAGGAGGTCTGGAGAGGAAGGGCAGCTCTGGGAAATGGATAAAGTCAGCCTGGGGGGGCCGAGCCCAGCTAGGTCCAGATGTGAGCCGTGAGGCTCTGTCCTCTACACACTTTACAGGGAGTGCTAGCCTCTGGTTCCCTGCCTACCTGAGCTCACTTAGTAGATCCTGGGTGAGAGTTCTGAAGCCACGACCTTGCCACAGGCTGAGGGAGGGGTTGGTTCTTCCTGGGCTCCTTTCCTCCCCAGCAGTATTGAGCCGCCTCTAGACACACTGGGAGGGAACCATTGAGCTTTGACCTTTTCTTCCTTTCTGTGGTATAGACTATATTTGAATTGTGTATTCAGTTGTCACCCTCACAGTGTTGTAAAGTGTGGATTTCCCTCTCTCCTTGTGTTGTGTTAGAAGCTACATTACTCCCCCACCTGTCCCTCCCTGTATTTTTTTTCTCTTTTGTCTCCCCTCCCCTCCACCCCATTTTTTTTGTTTGTTTTTTCTTTTTTTTCTTTTTTTTGAGTGAAGTCTTACTAGGCTGCTCAGGCCAGTCTTGAACTTTGGGACTCACCTTCCAGAGTAGCTGGCACACTAGTCCGGAAGCACACATTCAACTCTGAATACTTTTGTTTATTGAGACGGGGTCTCACAGCTTAGACTGGCCTCCAACTCAGATTCCTCCTGCCTCGGCCTTCTGAGTGGTGGGATTTTTACAAATGCCATGTCCCACCCTGCTGAGAACCATTGTTTAGTACAGTATTGTTTTGTTTTATATTACATTGCTCCTTCTGTTCTGCTCAGTAAGAATCAAGTTTCTTTTGGCCTCTCCATTATTTTTCAATAATCCATATGCCAGTACCTTACTGCCATGATTGCTGAAACTTTAAAGTTAATCTTGAAATTATGTCACGTCAACCTTCCAGTCTTTACAAAAAGTTTGGTCTTTTATTCTTCCTCATAACTGTCCCCGTCAGCCTGTGTGTTGAGGTTTTAGCTGTGTCTTTGATGGCTGTGGATGAGGTAGACATAGGCAAAGCAGGCTTTTCCAGCCATGGCCTTGAGAGGTGTGTCTGGGTCTCTGCATCTTGTGGTACATCTGTTTCTATATTGATCCTAGATTCTAAGTATTTAAGGGTTTTGTTACTGCTAGTAGAGTAGTTTTTAAACTTTGTAATTTTTTTTATTGTGTTCTCAGTAGCTAGTATTATGATAGATAAGTTTAGTAGTAAATAGTTTAGCAAATGCTCCCAGTTACAAACAGGTCTCATGGGCAGCAGCTTCATCAGCCCTGATTCTTTCCACTGACAACAGTTCGAAGGTAAACGCACTCCACAAACAGTTAAGTTGTGACTGAGGCTTAAGGGCAGGAAGTACATTTGGGTTGCAGGGGTCAGGCTTTGACCACTGTGGGCTCCCAACCAGTTTTCTTTGTCTCTGCACAGGCCTCTGTGTCCTGTGTCCTAACAGTAACAACTCCCTTCTCGCCTTCCCTGGCACTCACACTGGCCATGTACAGCTTGTGGACCTGGCCAGCACTGAGAAGCCACCAGTGGACATTCCCGCACATGAGGGTGTCCTGAGCTGTATTGCTCTCAACCTGCAGGGAACAAGAATTGCAACTGCATCCGAAAAAGTAAGTGCAGGCCATCTATACGAACGAGAGTCTGATCTAATTTCTGATCTAATTACTAATTACGGGATGGGAACTGGGCCAGACCTTCAGACTCCCGGCTGCTTTATTTCCTGTTCTTTATAAACCAGTTTGTTGTTAAGCCATGATAAAGATGGAGCGCTGACCTGGGTATAGTGACAGATGTCTGTAATGCTGGCCCTTGGGAGACTGAGACAAAAGGATATTAACTCCAAGGCCACCTAGTGCCTTAGTCTTGGTTTGTCTGGTGACACTGCAGACGTCTCTTTCACAGCTAAGAATATTTCCTCATTGAACTACCACAGTCTTAAAATTTGAAGTACTGACCATTAGTCACTTTTTTGTTGCTATGATAAACACCATAAGCAAAAGCGACTGTGGAAGAGTTTTTTACTCACACTTCCAGAGTGGGGGTCCATAATAATAGGGGGAGCATGGCAGCAGATGGCTACACCAGAAAGCTGAGAGGTCACGTCTCCAGTGGAGACCCTGAAGCAGAGAGGGCAAATCAGAAATGAGGCTAGCCATCGAATTTTCAAGGCTACCCCCCCCCCCAGTATTACTTCCTCAAGCAAGGTTCTATCTCCTAAAGATTCCATAATCTCCCCAAATTGTAACAGTGGCAGGGGCCAAGTGTTCGAGCCTACGGAGGGACATTGCTTATCCTAGCCCCTACAGGTGTGTCATCCTTATTTTGTCTGAAGTGAAAACTGATGGTGACCAAGCCCGCTCAGTCAGTCCACAGGTTCTCCAGCGCAGTGAGGATTGAAAAGAGGCAATTAGACAACGCTGCAGCATGGCCTCAGTCAGTTCTGAGACTGAAGGCAGGTTTACCTTTTCCCAGTCCTTTTACACCGTTTTAATGACATGCGAGCCATAGGTCAGTTCTAGGTTGAGGAACGAGCAAATAGTCAAGGTGCCAACTGTCAAATAGTCCAGGGACAAACAAGGCAGTAAACAAAGCCCCGCGGTCAGCTTCTAAAGGCTTATCAGGATGACCAAAATATCTGAGCCTACTTCCCTGACCTGGCCCAAAGTTATATTCATGCCTGAACTTACTTCCCTGTTCTAGCCTAAGATTAGATTCCTGCCCGAGCTTACTTCCTTGTGCTTGGCCTAATGTCTGTTCCTGCCTGAAGCCTGTTTCTTTGTCCTTGGCCAAAAGTCAGGTTCTTGCCAAGCGGCCCCAAAGGCTCTCCACATGATGGTTTATACCTGTCTTTAGATTATGTAGTAGGGTTGGTTCTCTCTCTACATTTGTGTGGTTCCCAGGAATTAGACTCTGGTTGCCAGGTCTGAGCTTCAAGCACCTTTACCCGCTGACTGTTGCTGCACCGGTCTCTGAAAATTGGCATCTTTTTACTGTGGTTTCCACTTGACAATGAGTCCAGTATCACTTTGTATGGAATGGTTACTTGGAATGAGCTACAAGCCAACTGTGTATCTGTTAGTGGGTTCAGTACTGGGAGGAAAGGTCGCAGTTGTGCTCTACCCTGTCTAGTTGTTTCCTGAGCTATGGCTGACAGACAGCAGTGGTCAGCAGAGAAAAAGCAAGTCCTGCTTCTGGTCCTGGTTACCAGGAGGCCTAGGTATCTGCAAATACTGCTGCTCAAAGTGAAGTTCGGAAACTGTAGATAGCTATGGTGGCCTAGACTCTCAAGTTCTTCTGCTTCAGCTTCTTGAGTGCTGGAATCACAGACTGACTAGACAAGTACAGTTTGGGTCTTTGTTTTATTTTGTTTTTGAGGCAGAGTTTCTCTGTGTAGACTGCCCTGGAACCAACTCTGTAGACCAGGCTGGCCTCAAACTCACAGATACCTACCTGCCTCTGCTTTGCAAGTGCTGGGATTAAAGGTGTGCACCACCGCCACCTGGTGACAAGATACAATTTTATCTAAATTTAGAAATAGGATTTTTCAAGCTGGGGATTTAGCACGGCTGATAGAATGTGTGTCTGATGTATACAGATAGATCCCTGACTGTTCTCCAGAACGATATTAACTATGGTAGTGCACACCTTTAGCCCCACTACTTAGAAGCAGAGGCAGATAGATCTTAAGAAGTTCAGGGTCAGCCTGGTCTATACATAGCAAGTCTCAGGCCATAGTGAGACCCTGTCTCCAACACAAAAGAAATAAATAGCAAAGGAGAGAGAAGAAAAATGCCAGTATGCTGGCATACACTTAAATCTCAGCGTTTGGTGAATGAGTTTGAGGTTAGTTTGGTGTACTGGTGGGTTCTAGACTGGCCAGGCAGAGACCTGTAATTCCAGTTCTTAGGGGATGGGAATAAGAGAGTCAACTCCCGATCAGTCTGGTGTGCACCAGACCCTGGAGATGGCGATGGGGTGGCTCACCCTGCAGAGGATTGTTTCAGATCCGTTTTATCCTCAGATTCTCCATTTGCAACTTCCTGCACCTTGTGCGTGTGCGTGTGTGGTGCGTGTGTGTGGTGTGTATGTGTGTGGTGCGTGTGTGTGTGGTGTGTGTGTGTGGTGTGTGTGTGTAGGCGATCCTGTGCACATGTGTGTGTGGAAGCTACAGGTCAGCTTTAGATGTCTTCAGGTAACCTTGTTGTGGTTGGCTAGGTATGGCCCCCATAGAATCCTGTGTTTCAATGCTTGTCCGTAGGGAGTGGCACTATTAGGAGGTGTGATCTTCTTGGAGTGGGTGTGGCCTCGCTAGAGGACCAGTGTCACTGTGTAGGCAGACTTTGAGGTCTCTTATGCTCAAGCTCTGCTCAGTGTGGAGTCAGAGCCTCCTGGCTGCCTATGGAAGACAGTCCCCCTTCTGCTGCCTGCAGATCAAGATGTAGAACTCTCAGCTCCTTCTCCAGCCCCCTGTCTGACTACATGCTGCCGTGCTTCCAGCCATGATGATAATGGCCTGAACCTCTGAAACTATGAGCCAGCCCCAATTCAATGTTCTTTTTATAAGAGTTGCCTTGGTCATGGTGTCTCTTCACAGCAGGAAATCCCTAAGACACTTGTGTTTTGAAATGGTCTGTTACTGACCTGAAACTCACCAAGTTAAGCTATGCTGACCAACTAGTGAACGCTAGTGCTCCCTCTGTCTGTATCCCTGGTGTTTTAAAAATGGGTTTTAGAGATCCAGCTGATGTTTTCATACTCTACAGCCAACAGGTCACTAAATGAGCCACCTCCCCAGCCCCTTACTGGGACTCGCTAGCCAGTCACTGTAGCTGAAGTGATGAGCCTCCGATTCAGTGAGAGAAGTCTGTCTTAAAAAATGGGGTTCAGGGGGCTGGAGAGATGGCTCAGTGGTTAAGAACACTGACTGCTCTTCCAGAGGACCCAGGTTCAATTCCCGGCAACCATATGGTGGCTCACAACTGTCGGTAACTCCAGACAGTTCCAGGGATCTGACACCCTCACATAGACAGACATGAAAGCCAAACACAATAACATAAAATAAAAATACTCAGGTTGTGGGTAGTAGAGAGGGGTACCCGGCATTGACCTCTGCCAGGCCTCTGACTGTACTTACTCAGTGCGACCACACAGTGGCACAAGTCAGAATCTCATTAGAAATATGGCACGTATGTGTTCTCAACTCAGCAACACCCTGGAGATTTGCCAGTGTAACTTAAATTTTTTTTTTCTCAGTGATACAGACAGGACTCGGGCGTCAGGCAGACTAGGCAGGCACTCCACCATGGAGCTCAGGGTGATGTGACTTGTATTTCCTTTCCAACTTTATAGTGATAATAAACCACACATCCATTACAAACTTTACTTTGAATTTTGGTGTCTTCCTAATTGTGATGATGAATGATTAGACAGCAGCACGCCACAGCCACCTGTCAGGCAAAGCACCTATGTTCCCCACTGAGCTATGCTGCCAAGGTCTCTTTATTAAGAGACAAGGTATCAGTGTGTATTCCAGTTTTTCCTGGCGCTCACTGTGTGGACTTACCTAGAACTCAGTAGTTTGGGGGAGCGTTTTGTTTTGTTTTGATTTTGAGAGTCTTACTAAGTATAACCCTGGACCTTTTCATGGATACAGATATTCAGTAAATACACAGATATTTACCTGTTTGTTATAAAATATGCGCTGTGTAAAGGCATTTTACCCAATGTCAGGCTGTTTCATTTTGTCAATTACAAACCCTTCTATAGTCTATCCTGTCACTCAGTTAATCTAACATGCATAGTACAGGTCTAGTGACTACAGCCAGGCCTAACGGTGTGTCTGTGATGCTAGCACTTGGGTGCTGAGGCAGGAAAGTCGAAGCAGGAGCATTCATTGTCTCAGGGCTAGCTGGGATGAGCCTTGGCTCCAGTGTGAGACTATCAAACATTTTTTTAAAAAAAAATTTAAAATGTAGAAGATAAAACAAACTAGTAACTACAAGGGTGGTGGTGGTGTTCTGATTTCTCTGGAATGGGGATTGTTGTTTGGGGGTTTTGTTTTCATTTTTGTTTGAGACAGGGGCTCACTATATAAACTAGGTTGGTCTCAAAAACTCAGAAGTCTACAGGCCTCTGCTTTCCAAATATTAAAAGCATGCTCTACCACGCCTGACTTTTTTTTTTTTCTTTTTTTTAAAAACAAACAAGCTTATTTTATACAAATACTGTCTTGACATTGACTTCTGAAATATTTAATGTTTTCTTCCCCAGAACTTACTTTGGCTTCATCTTGTTAGACTCGGTTCTTACAGCTTATCATTGTTGAGGCCGAGCAGTATGTTTGGTGGGTCAGATGGATCCAGTGAATTTCAGGGTTACGGTTTATTTGAGACACTGTCTAGCGGATTGGTCAGCGTGAGAGCAGAGGAGTCTCCCTTCTGGTTCTGCACAGGATGCCGCTTCATCTCCAGGATGGTGCTGGGAGACGGCCCTGTTGTAACACAGGGTTGCCCGGTCATTTTCCACAAAAGCTGCGACCACTCAGGTTTATGCCGATACCAGAATTGACTAAGGAGTCTTTACTTTTAATGAAACTTTTTAAAAAGTTTTGAGTTGAGTATAATTTTTCCTCAGGTTAATGCATTGATAGATTATCAATCTGTCAGTGGCCTTTTATTCTGTGCTGCCTAATTTCCTGAGAGGAGGAATGCTTTCTCCTGTCTGAGATGACATTGCTCCAGCAGGTAACAGGTCTTTGAGATGAGGAACTAGAGCAGGCAGGGATTGGTCAAGGCCTCCCCACGAGGAGATGTCTTCCGACCCTTCTGCTGTGCCTCAGTTAGCAGGCACGAACCTTACTGGATTTTAGGTGGTGGGAGTGAGTCAGGCAAGGGCTGTTGAGGCAGTCAGTGGGTCTTGATACAAAGCATTTCGGACTGATGATGACAAGTGGTTGATAATGAAACACTTCACTGTTTTCAAGGGGACCCTTATAAGAATATTTGATACTTCATCAGGGCATTTAATCCAGGAGCTACGAAGAGGGTCTCAAGCAGCTAATATCTATTGGTAAGACTTCACTCTGGGGACAGTAAAGTCAGGGTGATGGCAGGGGTGTGGGGGTGCGGCTGGGCGGCTGGGTCTCTTCTCTCTTAGTCACTTTACTTTGGGAAAGTGTGCATGAGGACGGAACATTGTGGGCCCTCCCTCTCCTGCTGCAGCATGGATATGTTTACCACATTCTGTCCATCTCTCCTTTACTCCAGCTTGCTTTCTGTGGTATTTTATAGTAGAGACCTTGTTGATTTGTCAATAATTATTGTAGCCAGTTGGTCTCAAGAGTGAATGCTACGTCTGACATCCCACATTGTCTGTAGTGCTACTGCCCGGCCAGGCAAGATTTCATACCATGTCTACAGCAAGAGCCTGACACCACACCATGGCCATCCCTGGCCCTTGTGTAGCTCGCTCTCCTGCATGTCTGCTGTCAGTACAGAATGCATATGGCCATAGCCTGCTACAACACACTTGATAGCCACTTCTCCATGACAGTGTATGCATTTCTCACCTAAACCTCCTACAACTGGCATGGAGGTCATCTCAGGAAACTCCCACACCTTTTACTGGCTTACCGGCATCGGCCGTTGTACCTATGGGGTCCTGGTGAACAGATTGTTCTCTGGACTTTTGGCTTGGATCCTGGCTCCACAACGGATGCTTAAAGTCATGAGACAGGGGTGTGGGCTAGTGCTTGTGTGTGTTGAGGGCAAGAGAGTTGGGTGTCTGGTCCTCTGTGCCTGACCCGAGCCCTGTCTGGTTTCTCTGCAGCATCAACTTCAATCAGGACGCTTCTCTCATCTGTGTGTCCAGTGATCACGGCACCGTGCACATTTTTGCAGCTGAAGATCCAAAAAGGAATAAACAGTCTAGGTAGGTTTTAGGTGTGTTGTGATTTGGGCCAGGCCACAACTAGAAGGTTACCTGGGTTTCCTACAAGGACAGATCTAATGTCAGCTAAGGTTGAAGTCTCTTGCATCTCGTTAATTTGATGTTCGTGGGGTTTGAAACTGAATTTAGATTGATCTCAGCACCCATATCACAGCTCACAACTAACTGTACTGTCAGGGATCTGATGTCCTCTTCTGGCCTCTCTGGGCACCAGGCATTCATGTGTTGTAGGCACAGATGGGTGTGTAGGCACAGCACCCATGTAAAATAAATTAGTGGGAAAGGTCCTAAGCTATAGAGACTTTTTAGAATTTTCATCAGCACTCTAGAATTAAGCTGGTGACTTGTGTCGTTTTCTTTGTGAGCATAAACCCTTTCTTTTCTTCTTGTTCTTACAGTTTGGCATCAGCCAGTTTCCTTCCAAAATACTTCAGCTCCAAGTGGAGCTTTTCCAAGTTTCAGGTTCCTTCAGGCTCTCCGTGCATCTGTGCCTTTGGAACAGAGCCCAATGCAGTCATTGGTAAGTGGTCCATCTTGTGGGAGGCCTCGGCGTGTGGTCCAGGCTGCAGCAACCCCCCGAATGCCCTTTCTAACTTCTGTGGCTGGGCTGGCCTACTCACCAGCTCCCAAGCATTCAGGCTACCAATTCCAGTGCCCAGGGATGCTTTGAGGGCAGAAATCCTGGCTAGCTGTGCTCAAGTTTCTTGAGTCTTGTTTGGTTTTGATTGTGGGAAGTAACAATTATGTATCAATCTGGTCTCCTCTTCCAGCTATCTGCGCAGACGGCAGCTACTACAAGTTCCTGTTCAGTCCTAAGGGCGAGTGTGTCCGGGATGTCTGTGCACAGTTCCTGGAGATGACCGATGACAAGCTGTGACTGTGCCTGTGAGTGCAGGTGATGCCGCCACCCAGCCGCCCTGTGGACTCCTGGGGCTGGTGCCAGTGCCCCAGGCCTGTGGGTGAGGGGCTCAAGGACCCCCTCGAGGACCTTGGTCTCGAAGCCATACGTGGTTGTCTGCCTTCCTGAGCAAGGCTTCTCATTCCCATATTAAAAGGATCATCATCATGGTTCTGCAGACACTCTGTGGCTCTGGGCATCTTGTGCCCTTGCTGGCCACTACCCTTTAGTTCAACTGTGATGCTAGCATTAGTGGCACCACCCACCATACCTTCATGCCAACAGGCTCCCTGCAGTCCCTGGGAACTATCCAAGCATGGATCAACGGAAGCTTGTAGGAACGAGCTGTCGGGGCTCACATACTAGACAGTTCCAATAAGATAGTCCTGCCAGCTTGTCTGGTAGAGCACCCTCTGCTGCACATGAGGAGCACTGTTCAGAGCACACACTGGGGTGATCTGACTTTGGCCATTAGAATGAGTCACATCCCAGAGCTACCAGAGAGCAGAGTGCTTGTGGCACCCATTTGAGGCACAGTCCTCAGGCTGCAAGGGGGCAGGGTCTCCTGGTTTAGTTTGGGTTAAAACAGAACTTTCCCATTACCTTTGGGGAACAGAATAACACATAGTGTTTAAAAATGAGTCCCAGAAGAAAGCATTACTTTACTTAGGGGCCTTCTCAGTGCAGTGTCCATGTGCCTCTAGCTCCTGTTGGTGTGGAGGGTACTGCCTTGGCCTGTGGCGTCTGTCCTGTCTCATCTCTCCCAACATCCATAGGAACACACTAACATTGGGGATGGCAGGCACATCCTGGTACTGACACAGACTATAGATTCTGTGATTCTGTACCACTTGAGCTATATGTTTAGTTTTTTACATATCTTCTAAGAAGCTCAGTTTGCGGTTTTGATTTCAGGTTGCAAACATTTAAATTGTGCACAGCAGCAGGTTCTCAGTTCTGCCAGTTCCTTTATGCTCCTGTAATCGGCTAACTGTGGATTTGATGTCAAGAATGCATGTTACCTTATGTGTATTTAATCATGAAACTTAATTTTGCACACTCGTTTGTACTGTTTTCTTTGAAATAAAAGTGACTAATTTTGTTGTACTCTTATCTGTAAAGAGCAGAGCCATATGTAATGAACCCACATGTTCTCTTCCTCCTGTTTATATAATGGGAGGGAGTCCCATACCTGCTGCAGGACAGAGCTATAGGCTGTTGACCTGGTAGAGTGCCCTGTTATGTGGGTGCCTTACCAGCACAGCTACTGAAAAGAAACTGAGTTTGTAAGGTTTAGGGTCAACCAGGGAGCAGGTACAGATGAAACAGCTCATGAATTTTTAGGGTTTTTGGTTTGGTTTGGTTTGGGTATCTCTACCCCGGGCTATGCCAGTGTTGTGCCCCCTGGTTTCATAGATGTCACCCTGCTAGAAGATACTGTAAGACCCAGTCATCTATAGATGTTGACTGGTGTCACTGGTTTGTGTAATATCTTGCAATATTGGGGGGCAGGCAGTGTTATTTCTAGCGTGTGTTCCTGAACGTACTCCTTAAGAGAATCCATACAGAAGAGTAGGTCTCCCCACAATGTGAACTGGTGCTTTAGACGGGGGGGGGAGTGACCACACCATCCTGGGACTCCCTCCACATCTGAACTTGGTATCAGCTTTGGCACACCTTGCAAGGGATCTTGCAGGCTCCTACTCCTTTTGTAGGGGCAGTGAGTGCACATTGCTCCCCGTGGGTGGCAGAGTGTTCAAAGGAGATCCTAGAACTGCCTGCTCCCCAGATTTGAGCTTGTCTCTGGGTAAAGACAAAAAATGATGGACTTTGGGGCTCTGTAGGTTTTCAGGGATCAGCCAGACAGTGTTTTCAAACATCCACTGCTGTGGGCCTTGACCTAGAAAGGGACTAAAGTGTGAATGCCCTCGCAGGGGTTCCAGAAGCTCCTGATTGGCTATTCTTCCTAGGTGTGGCTTAGTATCTGAGGTCCTCAGGGACATGGATGTGCAAAACCGCTGTTTGTTTCTGCCTTGCCTGGCCTTTTTAGCAAGCTAAAATATCACCTTTCCTCATTCATCTTTCTCGGAAACCACGGAGGGAACCTCCCTGTATGACACTGGCCCTGGGTGTTATCTTTGGTCACTCCTCCTGCCCTTTTGGCCAACATCACTGGAACCAAAGGTTCTTGTTTAATGTTTTCTGTCTGCAGGCAAAGGATGCCTCTAAGTGGAAGCATGGCTTATAGCCTGGTGGTCATGGTCATGGTCCATAATACAGCCCAAGCAGTCACCTGTAAGAGACATTTGATTGACTTACACATTTTGGAACTGGTATTCTGCCAGAGTTTTTCTCTTCAAGATGGATTGGAAAGTACTTAATATTTTAAAAAGTATGTAGGTTTTGGTTGTTTTTTAAAGACAGGTTTTCTGTGTAACCCTTGCTGTCCTGAAACTCACTATATAGACCAGGCTAGCTTCAAACTCAAGAGATCCACCCTAACTCTGCCTGCTAAGTGCTGGGATTAGAGGTGCGCCCCACCATGTCTGGCTACATGAAGGTCTTTTGAACTAAAGAGGAACAAACAGAAATACAGTGCTGTAGAATTACCCCATACTTCCACCACCAGAAAAGACCCAGGACCACCTTGATAGAAGAATTTTAACTGGGTGCTGATTTTTTAGGTTTTTGGTTTTTTTTTTAGAAATGTTTGTCTAGTTGGTTTTTTAAGAACATGGTCTTGTGTAGCTCAGGTTGGGCTTAAACTATTCCATGACTAAAGATGGCCATGAATCCTTGAGCCTTCACATTCCAAATGCTGCTTAAAAGAAGAAAGCAAGTTCTAACCCTAGAAATACTGTGACTGCGCAAAGATATTTGCACTTTTTGCTAGCATGACCAATGTTAAGGTGGAAATAACTTGTGCACAAAGACTTACAAACTTGGCTATTTTTTTTTTATTTTTGTAATAAAGGATCTGTAATTGCTGGGTCTGAAGGTTTTCAATTCTTATTTACACATTTGTTTGCTTTTATTATTTGTGGCGAGCTGTCCTGGAACTTGGCTGTGTAGACCAAGCTGACCTCCAACTCAGAACCCTCAGCCGCTGCCTCTGGAGTGTTGGTATTGACAGGGTTAAGGGTGTGTGCACCACAGAGGGCTCCAGAGGGGTTTTTAGCTTTGATGCTCCTTCACTTGTTTCTTTAAACCTCAACAGTAGGACCAGACTGTGGACAGACACAATTTTAAAAATGTTATTTATTGAAGCAGTCTTCCTATGTAGTCCAGCCTCAAAACCAATATTCCCTCTTGCCTTTCCTGGGATCACAGGCTCTGCTCTTAACCCAGCCCATCTCCAGTCTTTGAAGAGTAAGGTCTTCATGTGTAAGTCGGTTGGATTGTCTGAACATGTATGCTAGCCATCTGTGGATTTTAAGTGCTTATTGCTTTCTGTGCCTGTTTTATAAGACTGCATTAAATAGATTTGGGTATTTGTTTCACTGTATAGCTTTTCATTTTACTGTTTGTCTCATGTAGCACAGGCTGTCCTATAGCAGAGGCTGACCTTCAAGTCCTGATTCTCCTGCCTTTGACTCCTCAGTGCTGGAATTACAGGTGTGCACCACCACACCCCCCTTCCTTCCGTAGCCACCCAGTCTTTTCAGACAGGCTCTTGATCTCTAGCTTAAACTGGCCTTGTACTTTGAGCAGTCTGCCTCAGTTTCCAGAATATTGAGATCACAAGAATGTACTACTGCTGGGCTCACTTTCTTATTCTTAAAAGTTCTGGTTTGGGGCTGGAGATGTAGCTCAGTTGGTTGAATGGCTAGCATATAACACACAAGACTTTGAGTTCAAGTCCTAGTGCTGTACCTAATGATTTGGTGGTGCCCTGCATTACAGACCTAGTAGATGCCTGTAATCTTGGAGAAGTAAAAGGCCTACCTAGGCTTTGAGACCCTGTCTCAAAAAAACAAAAAAAAACAAGAAACAAAAAAAAAAAAAACAAAATAAAACAAACCCTCAAAAAATGGTCCTGAATAAGACAGTAAGTGACCCAGTTGTCATTTATCACTTCATTGTTTTCCTGCTAAAACAAAACACTATAGAAAACACTTGACTCAGGCTGGAGTGATGGCTCCACGATTAAGAGCACTGGCTGCTCTAACAGGACCCGAGTTCAGTCCTCAGCACCCACGTGGCAGATCACAGCTGTTAACTCCACTTCTAGGGGCGGTGATCATAGACATGCATGCAGGTAAAACACCAGTGCATGTGACTGCTGACCTTCCGTGCTTATTTTCATCTGTACTAAAAGCTTAAAATGGTGGGCCTTTACTGGCTCTCCAGCACTTTGGGGGGAGGGTAGAGAGTAAGGTGGCAGCATTGGTGACAGGCTCTGACCGGGCTGGTGTTATGTATGGCAGGGGCTCAGTAGCTTGTGTGAAATGAAGCCACACGTTTCTGTGCTTCCCAGGCTCCTTTCTTTCAGACTGTATTTTGCAATGTTATAAGGTAAGATCTTTGTATTATTTCTTTTTTGCCTTTTTTTGCTTTTTCAGACAAGGTCTCGTGTAGCACTGGCTGTTCTAGAACTTGATCTGTAGGCCAGGCTGGCCTCCAACTCAGAGATCAGCCTGCCTCTGCCTCTAAAGTTATGGGTTTAAAGGTGTGTGCCACCACCCATGGGCAGTCTTTGTATTTCTCCCTCCCTCCCTCCCTCCCCCTCTCTCTCTCTCTCTCTCTCTCTCTCTCTCTCTCTCTCTCTCTCTCATGTGAAAGTACACTGTCACTGTCTTCAGACACTTTTTCTTCTCTCTCCCCAGCCCTGCTTGCTCGACCCCTTACGCTGTAGCTGTCTTCAGACAGACACCAGAAGAGGGCATCAGGTCCCATTGCTGTGGTTGTGAGCCACCATGTGGTTGCTGGGAATTGAACTCAGGACCTCTGGAAGAACAGTCAGTGCTCTTAACCGCTGAGCCATCTCTCCAGCCCAGTCTTTGTATTTCTGATGTGAAGTTTCCTGATTGGGAATTTATGTTGATAGATTTCAAGTCTGAAAAATCAGTTATTTTTCTGCCAATTATTTTTTAGGAAATGAAGTTCATAAAATAACACTTTTTCTATTGTCCTACTGTTTATTGAAGTGGGCCATATGTTAAAATACCTTTTCAGTTTCTTTCAAGATATATACTTGTCGTCTCAAAACTGTCGCTAGTGTGGTTATCTTACCCATTCTGTCTAAGCGCATGGCTGTGCTCGTTTCTTCTCTGTGTGTTTTTTACCCTTTCCCACGTGTGCTCTCGCGTATGCTTTGATTCAGAGTTTTGATATGGCTTGGGTCCCCTCAAAATTCACTGTCCAGTCCAGGCTAGCCTTGAGCTTGGAATCCTTCTACTGCATTTTTCCAAATGCTGGGACTACAAGGATTTCTGACTTGTGTCCTATTTTTAACTTGAGGTAGGTTCATCAGTCTCGAAGTTTCTGGTTCTTGGCTGTCTTAGTTAGGGTTTTCCTGCTGTGACCAGAAACCATGACCATGGCAACTCTTCTAAGGATGGCATTTAATTGGAACTGGCTTACAGGCTCAGAGGCAGGAGCATGGCAGCGTCCAGGCAGACGTGGGGCTGGAGGAACTAAGAGTCCCTCTTGTTCTGAAGGCAGCCAGCAGGAAGACTGGCACCCATGTGGTTAGGAGGAGGGGCCTTAAAGCCCTTCCCCACACACACACAGTGACACACCTACTCCAACCAGGCCACACCTCCAGATAGTGCCACTCCCTGGGCCAAGCATAACTTTCTTTTTATTTTGTGCTAATTTATAGTACACGTATTAAAGCTGTTACCTGCTGGTTCCCACGTCTGAGGCTTAGAATAAATCCATCTGGTTCTCTTCAGCTCTAAGGGAGGCTCACATTTGCTCTTTTACTGACGCCTCTGTTGGATTGTGAACACTGCGGATGGCCTATTGTGTTACCAGTCACTGTTTGGACTCACACTGTGGTTGTGGTGGGATGACGTAGCCTGGAAGGAGACTGAGGTACACTGAGGATTTGGAGGCCTCAAGGGCACATGCATGCTACTGGGAACATTGAACTTTGTCCAATTTTTGTGTGTGTGTGTGCTTACAGAAATGATTACATTGGGGAGGGGGGATATCATAGGGGGTTTCCAGAGGGGAAACTGGGAAAGGGGATAACATTTGGAATGTAAATAAAATAGCTAATAAAAATGATTACATCTATTTTCTTTTTAATAAGATTTATTTATGTCTTTATATATGCATATGCATTTGTGTACAGTGCCTGCAGAGTCCAGAAGAGGGCATCAGATCTCCTGGCATTGGAGTCACAGGTGGTTGTTAGCCACCATGAGGGTGCTAGGAATTGAACCTTGGCCCTCTGAAAGAGCAAACTTACAAAATAGTTTATGGGGGATTTACAGTTTATAGAGGGTTTGAGCTCATAACTGTCATGGGGAGCATGGCAGCAGCCATGGCACTGGAGCAGTAGCTGAGTGCTCACATCCATATGCAAGAGGTACCAGGAGCTGGAGGGACAACTCAGGGTGCACACCCAGTTATGGATCTCCTAATCTTTGCCATGCAGTCCCAACATCTGTGAATCAAGTGTTCAAATATATGAGCCAATGGACCATTCCCATTCACACCACAAACAGGTCAGGTGTTTTTTGATTGTTTGGTTTTTATTTTTTAAATTAAGTCAGATCATGTTTGGCACAGGTAGTGGTTAAAGGGCAACTTGCCGGAGTTGCTTCTCTTCTTCCCACCATGTGGTCCTGGTGATTGAACTTTTACGGTTTGAGCAACAATCCCCCCTTTACTTGCTGAGCCATCTTGCTAACTCGGCTTATTTTTTGAGAAAGCCCAGCCCTTTAGCTCAGCTGGCATCAAACTCCCTGGCTTCCTGTACAAGGATCACAAGCCACGCAGTACAACCAAACATGCGGTACCATGTTCTCTGCAGTTTCTGACATTTTTGTGCTGGGAATTTAACCCAGGTCCTTTTGCATTCAAGGCAGGCACTCTGTCACTGAACTATAAATCCCAGATCGAAACTTTTTTTAGCTTTTGTAGTGCTAGGGGTTAAGTTTCAAACCTGGAACAAAGGGCTGAGGTGCCGATTTCACACAGCAAATAGGATCTGGCGGCCAGGTTCTCCCAACAACCCTCAGTCCCTACCTGTTACAGGGTGTGACTGGCATACCACGGCCTCTGTCTGGAACTCTCCAGCCCAGAGCCTAGGGCTGGGCTGCTCTTTTCCCCAGAAGCTGTTCCCTATTTAACCCAGGCATTTTGGTTATTTTCCCTTTTTTATCTCTGGCTGCAGGACCTGTTTCCCTCTCCCCCTTCCTCCCACTCTCCCCACCCAGCCCAGCTGAGCCTGGCCCTGTCCATTCAGGACTGTCGCAGCTGGCCCTGTCCATAACTCTACCTGTGCTCTCCCTTTTCTCTACAAAAACGTCTCCACCATACCCAGAAGTCGTCCTTTGCTCCGCCTTTTCTTCTCTTTCATTCACAAGAAATTGAAGCTGGGGCTTTGCACATACTAGGAAAATACTCTATCAATAAGCTGTGCTGACAGCCCTGCCACTTTAACTGGTAGTTTAGACCACTTACGCTAACCATTGGCGTTTCTCCAGTATATGTCTGTTTCCCTCCCTACTTCTGCGTTTTTCTGAGTTGTTTAAAGGAGAAATCAAGGTTCACTTGTGGACTTTCAGCTACGTTTACTAGATGTTACTAACAGTTACATCGTAGAGTAGAAAATGCTAGCTTTCCAGAATGAATTTCACAAAACGGTAAAATTAGTTCATTTGCTCAAATAGCTCAATTTATTTACTTTTTCTTCATTCCTGAAGGCTTAAAATTTTCAGCCTTTATGTGTTATAATCCGTTAGATGAGAAAACAAAAGGACTCCTTAGCACTTGTAAGCAGCTCCACAGAACTCTGCTTTTACTTTCCAAGAACACCTTGTTTTGCTTGTTCTTTAGGCCTTTAAATTCTCCAGTTTTGCTTAGTGTCCTCTCCATGGACCTAAGACAGCTGTGGTCTTTTGTGGATCTACAGTGAGGATAGCCTCCACCCACGGGACTGAGACAGCTGTGGTCTTCTGTGGATCTACAGTGAGGATAGCCTCCACCCACGGGACTGAGACAGCTGTGGTCTTCTGTGGATCTACAGTGAGGATAGCCTCCACCCATGGGACTAAGCATGTCCGATTTTTTTTTTCCAGCTAATTCCATCTTTCTCCTTTTGCAGGGAACCAAGGGACATTTTCGTTCCCACTCTATCCACTGAATAATTTATGTCTAAGAACTGTAACTTGTGGATGTATTTAAAGAGCATTTGCTCAGCTTCAGGAAGCACAGCTAATTTTAATCTAACGGCATCTGCTTTTACTTACATTTGGGTCAGATTGGAGTTGGTAGCTGTCCTCTTTAGGTTGAGCTTCCTTTGGCCGTTTGCTTAGAGTTTTCCCTTCGCCAACACCACTGCTGTGCAGACTTCGTGTAGCCACACCCATGTTTGTTTGTGGGAGTTCTCCCGCCTTTTCTGAGCTACTCAGGTCATACCCTGCACTCACTGCTCAGACAATTCAGTTCCTTCCGGTCAGTTTTGCCCTGATGGCTACAGATAGATGACTATGGAGCACAGTATTACAGGGAATTTCTAACTTCCTCTGCATGCTAGTATCGCCAGATTCTGCCTCCCTGGCTGTACTGGCCGGTTTTGTGTGTCAACTTCGCACAAGCTGGAGTTATCACAGAGAAAGGAGCTTCAGTTGAGAAGATGCCTCCATGAGATCCAGGTGTAAGGCATTTTCTCAATTAGTGATCAAGGGGGGAGGGCCCCTTGTGGGTGGGACCATCCCTGGACTGGTGGACTTGGGCTAAGAAAGCAGCATGAGCAAGCCAGGAGAAGCAAGCAAGTCAGTAAGGAACATCCCTCCATGGCCTCTGCATCAGTTCCTGCTTCCTGACCTGCTTGAGTCCCAGTCCTGACTTCCTTTGGTGATGAACAGCAGCATGGAAGTGTAAGCTCAATAAACCCTTTCCTCCCCAACTCGCTTCTTGGTCATGGTGTTTGTGCAGGAATAGAAACCCTAAGACACTGGCATTCTGGGAAAAGGCTCACATTTTGGCTTCCCTGTACAACTTGCTCCACTTGGGGCCATAACAGAAAGAGGCAACAGGAAACAATTAGACCCACCAGCCAGCCAGTGTCCCAACTGCCCCCCCACCCCCAAAAGCTGGTTTCATGTAACTCAGACTGGCTTCAAACTTGCTGTGTAGTCAAGGATGATCTTGAATTCGATTTTCCTGCCTCTACCTTCTGACTGCTAGGATTACAGGGTTACCACACCTAGGGGGAGGTCACTGACTGCAGGGATTACAGGGTTACCACACCTAGGGGGAGGTCACTGACTGCTAGGA
>JADRCH010000053.1:8951641-8997484 GCA_019843965.1 Rhynchomys soricoides | reverse complement strand
CCCACACACATGTACGCCTGAGCACACACCCACACACATGTACGCCTGAGCACACACCCACACACATAATTGAAAAACAGAATTAAAATCTTTAAAATCAAGTAACAGTGGTCAGGGGTGTAGCCTGGTGATACTTACAGGGTTTCTCTAGGATGTATGTGGAGCCAGGTTCGACTTCCAGCACTGCCAACCCCAAAAAGGCAGCAAAGAAACAACAACAAAACCCCAAGGAACACATTAAAACAGGCGGAAAAGATGATCCCATGGGTCTTGGGTGAATCAGGAATGAGAAGCTAATGGGAGATTTTTTTCCTTGCTCACCTCTGACTTCTCTGTGGTCGCCATTCTCTTGTGGTTCAGCCTTAGGAGGAGCCAGCACCGCAGCCTGCGTGACCACAGCTTGCCCAGCAACTGTGTATGTGTTTGCTGGGGCCAGTCCAGCCACACTGGTGACTGACACTGCTGGTATCTGATGGACAACATGTACTGTCTGCACAACAGGTGGCTGAGAGGTGGGTGTGGTCACTGGGGTTGCAACAGTGTAGGTGACAGGCTTAATGGCCGGGGGTAGCTGCCGCTGAACAGTAATTAAGACGGGCTGACTAGAGAGAGGTGACCCTGTTGAGAGACAACATGAGCAGTGTTGAGCTTACACGGCCCCTTCTTCTCACAGTTCCCACACCGAGCTCTTCCTAACATGAACACCAGACTGTAAAATATACAACATTACAAAGAGAGACATGTAATACCGTGTTATTACATTTTTTCAAGATGAACTTTTGTTTACCTGCTTAAGTGTTGTGCTTGCTTTTGTGTTGGTGCACCGTATGTGTGCCTGGTGCCCACAGAAGTTTGAAGACAGCATTGAATCCTCTAGAACTGAACCAACAGTGTGGGTACTAGAAACTGAACCTGAACCCAGGACCACTGCAAGAGCAGGGAATGCTCTTAACCACTGAGCATCTCTTCTGTTCAGAATGTACTATCTTAACAGGGACATTCACTTTCCACATCTAATCACCAAGAACTGCAAACTCTGTTTTGCTCTGATTTCTGACAATACCTCTTTCTACGGCTCCTCCTATGTCCTATGTGAATGAGGGCAGAAAGGCACAGAACCAACACTTTCACTCTGGTAGGGCAGAGGCACAAAATTCAGACACAGACACGGCTTTCAGAGCCGCTGCCCTTTTGGCTCTGAGCAGCTGGAGACAGGGGGCAGAGTGGGCTCTCTCGGGGCCCGAGAGGTCAAAAGGCCCATCTTCTACCTTTGCCAAGGCACACACTCATTTTCTTCTATATTGTGGCTTTGCAACTAAACTGAAAATATCATCTACTTGCTAAATGGATGCATTGGAAAAGGTTTTTTGTTTTTGTTTTTTTGTTTTTGAATTTAAAGGATGCAGTTGAGAAGCGCCGGCTCTTTTTAGTTTTGTTTTGAGGAACAGGGTTCCACTATATATCCCAAGTGGTCTTAACCTCACAGCAATTCTTACCTCGGTCTCCTGGGTAATAGTACGGACACACACTACCACACCTGTGTGCCGATTTAAAAAAGAGAAAGAAAAAACATCCAGTGCCACCAGTTTTCCCAAAACCTTCCTTTCACACGACACTCAGGTACTTATTCAAAGTGCCAAGCGCCAGGTACAAAGCTTCCCGACGACTCTACTGCTACTTCAGTGGCGAATGCAGGCATCTTTGTCTGGCTCCACTCCCAGACCCTTTGCCACCTCTTCTCCTGTGGTCTTACCTGGTGCACTCTGGGCAAACCTTGCCTCCTGGATGACAGCGAGTTTGGGCTGTGAGGCGCCAGGCTCAGGCTCCAAAGGGGCTGGGGAGCCTTCTCTTGACAGGCTCTCAGGGGTCTGGGCGCCGCTGGAGTGAGCGGACAGCACTCCGGCATGGTTGGGAGAAGCTGGGGCACTCCTGGGTCACCAAAAAAAGACAGTGGGGTTTTTACAGTGATGCCCAAGACAGGATGTGTCCATTTAATCTTGATAAAGGGAAGCCTTCTGTCTCTTGTAACTGAGTGCAGGTCTGTGTGTCTGACTTTCTCTGTACTCATATACAGACTGAGCTGGAGACCCAGTGAGGCTCAATGGACAGTACCAGTGCTATGCCATGCATGCCACAGGCTGCTCAGTTCCATGAGAAGGCTGCTACCCTCTCAGAGCCATTTCTATGCAGCCAGTCAGCAGGAATCGGCAGTGAGCAGCCTGTGGGGTCTTTAAGGCTTCTAGTAACCTCATTTCTTCTAGGTTAAAAACATTCTTAATATGAAACATCCAGATCTAATATCAGGCAAATGAAAAATCTTGAGTTTACAAAACTGAAAGTCACTTTAAAGAACTGTTCACACACCAAACGAAATGAAAACTACCTCATGGCTCCAAGACCTCACCTCCTGGAGTGGATTAGTCTAGGATAGGCATTAAGGAGACAGCAAGCAGCACAGGTGGAACCCAAGGCAGTAGGAAACAGAAACACGACCAACCTTTTCCCAGTTCCCCACCCCAACACCAGTACGGGCATCTGCAGATCTTCATTTTCGAAGGAATCTCTGCCAACATGCTGAGGTGGTATTACTGACAGGGAGTGCAGGCTCTGGTTCCCGTGTCCTTACCTAGAGGAGAGAGGTCCCAGGGGGGTTCTAAAGCAAGGCACGCCCCTAGGCCGTCTTTTTCTAAAAGCCTGCTCTACCAGCTTGCTCTCGGAGGCAGGGTCTATCCTCCAGAAGGAGCCTTTGCCTGGTTCTTCCTGCGAACGTGGCACTTTGATGAAATAACGGTTCAGAGAGAGATTGTGGCGAATTGAATTCTATGAAACATAAAAAAAATACGTAGCATTCACTTTGTTGAGAAATGAAGTGCCCAAGCCTTAGTGTCCTGTAAACGGAAACCTAGGTGCTCAACTGCAGTCACAACAGTGAGACCTCAGCATCTCTTCCTCCCAGTGATCAGCTGAGTGAGACTGCTCTGGGCGGGGGCCTTTGTGGCCACAACTCAGGGAATCTCAGTGGGGAGGGGGAACCTGGGCATGAGAAAGGTTAAGGCTCTGTCATTTCCCATTTCTTCCTTTCAAGGTAGGCGACAGGCCTGTCACTACCACCTTGGCTTCTGCCAGATGGAAATCAAGACTATTATTGCCAACTCTTTCTGTTTGGAGACAAACATCTGACACAAGCCACCCTCTTTAAAATGTTTGTTACTTTGTGATTTTGATGAAAAGAATCTGTCAATCCATTTAAAGAACATCAGTATAGTATGAAGTACTTATTTAGCAAGTCAGCAAACACCAGGAGTTATACATGACTCCACCGTCCAGTCCGGTACTTGGCTCTGTATTTGCAAAGTACATCCATGTGATTATTTGATCTTCATCAATAATTCCATTGGGGAAGGAGAGAAAAATCAACTCCTAAGCCACCACTCTTCTTCAAAACGTTCAGCTTCAGGTTTTCTGAGGGTCTGAGACAGTGCCTGCTGTGACCTGACTTGTGGCCTCAACACCGAAGCATACCCAGGACAAAAGTCATAAATTAACAGCTACTATCTCATAGTCTTTGATCTTTGAGTACATTTAAAAATCAAAGTTTCAAAATGATAAAAACTTAAAATCTAGGGAAAGCCTCAATTTTCTCTATTCCCCATTAACATTCTAATAAACCTTGCCATGGCCTGAAGGTCTAACTTGTCACAGGCAGTTAAGAAATCTAACAAATGTTCAGTATTCCTTTACAGTCATTCCCTGACACTGTCCCAGAACCACTTAGTCACAGGTAGGAAACAAGGCCTCTGACCATGGACCTCAGTTACACCACAGGCAGTGTAAAGGGGCTGGCTGTGTCTGACTTGCTGAGATTTAGAATACTTGAATAAACAAACATATGTTGCTTCCATGTTTTGTTATCAGGTATTGCTGACAACCAACCTTTCTTCCAATTCCAGAAAATCAAAGGGGGCTGTTCTTGGTACCCATCAAAAACAGAAGGCAAACCTTCTGCAAAAGCGGCATTCAGACCTTTCAGTTTGGAGGAGAGGCAGAGTCAAAGACTGTATGTTAAGAGAAGCAACCCAAACAAAGATAACACCGGCTCAGCATCCCTAACTCAAACCCCAAATCCAAAACTTGAGGGAGCATGGTGCTCCAAGGAGAAAATCCCCACTTGTCCTCATGTGCCAAACTGCCATCAAGCATTGGCACACAAGAACTATTACAAAAAAAAAATTAACTTCTGACTATGTGTACAGGAAAAAAATATCAATGAATATCATGTTTAAATTGGTTCTTTCCTCAATCTTGTTATAGACAGGCAAATATTCCGAAACCTGGATCAGATAAAAGTCAGTTGACTCAAAAACCACCACTGAAAAGGGGACTCCTTGTAGCTCCTGTGGCTAAGCTGTCCCCTCACTGAAGACTCCCATCCCACTCAGAGCACAAAGCCACAGCACAAAGCCACCACAGACCTCGCTATGCTAGCTCAGGGAAACAAGTTAGTTTGCACGCTGTTAGCATGTGGGAAGGTGGAAGCAGTAACTAGGCTGTCTGTCCACCATGAACCCTCAAGGCTGCTCCTCCCTCTCCCACTCACGTGCTAAGGACACTCAGTTCTGAATATTAACAGCTTCCACCTAGTCTGGGCCCCTTCCTAACCACTCCCTCCCAGAGGATCTGCACACAGTATGAGGTCAAATTCATAAATGGTCACCTGGAATATCTTATCCAACACTCTACAAATGGGAAGAAGCAACAAGATTCTTAGTTCAGATACAAAGATTTATTTTAGGCCTACATACTATGGTCAAGCCTAAGATAATGTGCCTTCAATCTACTCTTACAAATGAATGTAATCTTAAAAGTAATTCTTTGTCTTTCTTCAAAGACAAAAGAGGGCTGTAGCTCTTCAACGCCAAAACAGCCCAGGCTCAGCTCCGACCCTTGCTAGGATGCGGCCAACCCAGCTGCAGTTCCCACGGCCCGGTGCGCTGCCACCTGCTCTAGTCCCGTCCCAGGACGACGGCCCAGCCTTTCCTACCTTTTTGTAGGTACAACAAAAATCCCACCCCTGGCTGGTAAAGCTATAAAAAAAAAAAAAAAATCATCATCATCATCATCATCATCATCACCATCATTGGAAGCTTTGGAAGCAGGCATGAGAGTACATTTGTAACCCTAGAGGCTGAGGCAGGAGGATCTCCAGTTTGAGGCTAGCCTAGGCAGACAGGGAGGCTTGCTAGAGAGGGAGTAAAATGAGGAGGAGCTAGACTATAACCTAAGAAACAAACATTCTATCTTTCTAGTCTAATTGCCCCATTCTGTGGTAGAATTTCCTCAGTAAATTACAAAATAACTGCTCAACACACAGACCCTCTGACGGCCTAAGAGTTAGGCCCAGACAGTCCTATGGGTACGGGCCATTTGAGATGAGAAAGGAGAACACTGCTATCATCCCAACACACTGCTAGAGATCAGGACTCGGGTGGAAACCCACCTCTGTGCGTGTGTGCGTGTGTGTGCCCACGAGTGTGTGCGGGGGGGGGGGGCAGAAAACAACCTTGAGTTTCATTCCTCAGGAGCCACACACACTGGGATATTTTGATACAAGGTCTCCAACAGACCCAAAGCTTGCCAAACAGGCCAGTAAGTCCAGTGGAGAGCCCATATCACCTCCCCAGCACCCTGGATTCTTTTTACATGAATTCTGAAAACAGAACTCAGGTCCTCCTGCAGACATTGTTTTTGTTTGCCAACTGATCTATTTCTTCAGCTCTGGAAATCCAACTTTCTAAAATGAGCTGTTCCATTAAGGAGTCTTCCCCCTGACCCAGAGAAAAGTCAGAATAAATAAGGTCTGACATGTAGATTTAGGTGATACTTTTGGAAAAGCAGCTGAGCTCTCATTGCAGTACAAGACCAAATGAATGTCATTATCCCAAAGCCAAGGACACGAGCAAGTTAGACGTGTACACCCATCTAGCCAGCCAGTGGTGGTGCACACCTTTAATCCCAGCACTTGGGAGGCAAGGGCAGGTGGATCTGAGTTCAAAGCCAACCTGGTCTATACAGCAAGTTCCAGGCCAGCCAGGGCTGTAACACAGAGAGACCCTGTATGAGGTAGGTGGGTAGGGGTGTAATGTCCATGAATTAAAACAGATTCCAGTGCAGTTAATCTCTCTCACAGTAAATTATCTGGAGCCAGTAGGAACGAAACATTCTACACTCAGGTGAGAGACACAGTCATCTTTATGAACCTTGATCTGTACAGAGAAGAACATGTCTGAGTAAAAACAAGAAAGCCTCATGAGCTCAAGGATCCCTCAGGGCAATCAATATATAACAGAAACACACAAACATAAACAACCACATAGTTTGAGTCTTGCTCCAGCTTTCAAAACGACCTCATCTCAAAGCCTCTGGGAACTGGCATTTCAAATTATCAGCATTTTTTTTTTTTTTTTTTTTTTGGTTTTTCGAGACAGGGTTTCTCTGTGTAGTCCTGGCTGTCCTGGAACTCACTCTGTAGACCAGGCTGGCCTCGAACTCAGAAATCCGCCTCTGCCTCCCGAGTGCTAGGATTAAAGGCGTGAGCCACCACTGCCCAGCTTCAACTGAACATTTTTTAAAACGATCTTTATTCATCAAATCAAAGCCTCAAAATAACACTGTTGTCATGTTGGTTATCTTATGAATTAAAGAAAATCATACTATCTCTCTCTCTGTTTTTTGTTGTTGTTTAGCATCGTGCAAGGCAGACTTACCCTTCCCCAAGTCACCTCAATCCCCATGCTTTCTACACATGCAGTAAATGGCAATATATACTAGACACACAGAGAGAAAAGCCTGTGCAATGTATGGTTTAAAAGTTACAGAGAGGCCAGGTGTGAGGGCGCATGCCTTTAACCCCTGCACCTGAGAGCCAGAGTCAAGCGGACCTCTCAAGAGTTCAAGGCTAACCTGGTCTACACAGTGAGTTTCAGGAATGCCAGAAAGCTACACAGTGAAACCCTTTCCCAAACAAACAAACAAAACAAGCAAACAAAAACCAGCACCGGCACCAGCACGCATCCAGGGATCCCAGGCCCCAGAAGAGCAGCACCGTGAAGAGGCTGGAGGCTCTTCACGGGGGAAACTACAACTTTAACTGGGCCTGTCCACCTTTGCAGTACATACAAGCCGAGTAATAAAGCTAAACGCTGAAAACAAAGTCAGGATAGCCACAGTAAAACAACTTAAAATCCAGTGTCTGTGAAATGTGACGTCCCTCTGGTTCTAGATGCACGGGGGGGGGGGGGGGGGGATGAGCGAGAGGGAAAAGGACGGACGTTGGTTAAAAATCCCCCAACATTTTCAACAAACAGAAATGAAAATCCCCCAGGCTTCATGTGTCCCAGGGAGAAACTTATTCCCCAGACAGTAAAAGCATCTGTTTCAGTTTTCTCCAGAACTGCTGCCCCTTCTCTGACAAAGAGCAGAGCACTATCGGGCCAAGGACTCTCCCAGGAGAGTCCCTCTCTAGTGTACATCCAGGTTAGGAAAGCAGCGTCTACAGCTGAAACGGACTTACCTGCCAGCCCTTGTCTGCAGTCCTGTAGTATGGGTAGTTTTTAGTGATGTGTGTATAAATCCCATTTAGGGTTAGTTGTTTATCAGGAGCCATCGTAATTGCTTGTACTATCAACTGTGCATAGGAGTAAGGTGGTTTTGAGTCGTCCTGAGTTAGAAAGAGAAAAAAAAAAGCACCTAAGATTCAAGAGTATTCTTGTATGTATTCTTGCAACAGTGTTTTTATTATAAAAGTGATATAAGTGGGGATCTTTGAGAAAAGTGAGAAATTGGTAGAAATTGGTACAGAAAGACTAAAAATCACATAAGGAGCCAGCACTCTAGAGGCAGAGGCAGGCAGATCTCTTTGACTTCAAGACCAGCCTGATCTAGTCTACAAAGAGTTCCAGGACAGACAGCCAAGACTGCTACACAGAGAAACTCTGTATCCAACAACAACCAAATCAAACCAAACCAACAAATTGCATGAGGTGAAAATTTAACTGACAAGAACAAAACAATAAAGATGAGTAAAGCCACTGGACTTTAGGGGGCCCAGAGCAGTGTAAGTCAGGGGGTGCCCTGTGACACAGAGAGGGGCGGGCATGTCCAAGTACAACAATGCAGGGCAAGCACAGCACAAATCGTGGTGCTGACAGGATCTTTTCACACATCAGAAGTCACAAGAGCACTTGAGGTAGGACTGTCCAAATGTCCATCCACTGCCAAGGTTCAGCATGTGAGCACGTGCCTGTGTAGGAGCCTAGTTTCTGTATGAACTTCTGGAAAATGCATGCCAACACTGGGGACTAGCAAGGCAATGTAAATTAAAAGAAGCAATCTGCAGGTGAGCATATTCAAATATACTGCTTACTCAAAGCACATTCAGCCGAAGCCTGGGTTTGAGCACCATCACTGCAAGGATATATACTATTCATAGATAAGTATGTAACTTACTTACTTAATGTGTAGGTGTGATACCAGAACATATGTCTACTCAGCATGTGCACGTGGTGTCATGTAAGAGAAAAGAGAGCAGGACTCTCTTGTTAGTCCCACGTGGGTGCTGAGATTTAAATCCAGGTCCTCTGGAAGAGCAGTTAGCATCCTTAAACTGCTAAGCCATGTCTCCAGACTCTTCCCCAACCCTGCCTTGTATTTTTAGAGTTTACAGTTTTAAGCAAACCATTACACTGTGCTACACGGTGAGTTAAGGCCGGCCTACAGAGTAAGACCCGGAATCCCATCTCAGTGGAGATGCACTTAGGGACAAACCAGAAGGCATACAGGAAGAGGGCTAAGGAAAGCTCACAGCATGAGCTGATGGTGCAGAGCTGATGGTGCAGAGATGTTTTTTTTAATTCTCTAAATGGAAAACCTTAGCACCCCCTCCCCCACTGCCAGCATCCACAAGACCCCCATGGCCCACCTTAAATGGCTAACATTTTGCTATCCCTTAGGCCACAAAGGTTCTGCCTAAGTACACACAGGAAGTCACCACAAGTAATAGGAAGAGAACCAGGAATAACAAGTGCCCGAGTCTGAGAGGTGGCTCAGCAGCTGTCCCTGCACTATGTGCTTGACCCGGAGGTTTACGCCTCCATCCGTGCACAGGAGGCCGGCATGGTGTTTCCTAGGACTTTTTC
The DNA here is from genome assembly GCA_019843965.1 of Rhynchomys soricoides. Lineage (NCBI taxonomy): Eukaryota > Metazoa > Chordata > Mammalia > Rodentia > Muridae > Rhynchomys > Rhynchomys soricoides. Next base: position 8,988,290 of record JADRCH010000053.1, on the reverse strand, counting down.
CTTACATGTTCCTAAGGATGTTTTTATTTGTTCCAGGAGTCATTCTCTTCTCCCACTATGTGGATCCCAGGAGTCAAACTTAGATCATCTGCCTTTATCCACTAAGCTATTTTTGTAGGTCTTAACAATGCAGTTCTTGCATTTTTAGAAACAATGTCTCACTATATGCCTCCAATAAACTGAAATTTGCAGACCAAGATGGCCTTGAACTCAGAGATCCTCCTGGCTCTCCCTCCCAAAGGCTGAAATTAAAGGCATATGCTACCATTTTTATTTTTAAATAATTTAGCATAGAAAATGGTCAGAATATCCCCATATGGGTAAAGCAAACTGGCAGCTCCCGCCAGGCCCTGAGATAGACCACTCTCAGTCCTGGCACTGTAGGCATCACGTCTCCACTGTGATGCTTCCACCCAGCACCTACAACTGCCTCCATGTGCACAGGAGCAATGATACGCTCTGCTCACTCCATGGCCCTTTTGTGTTCTTTTTGAGTATGTCACATTTTATAATGATATAGCAGAAGTAACTATATATATATGTACACACACACACACACGTATAGATTCTTCTTTTTCTTTTACCACCATCACAACTGCCCTTCTGTGTTACTAACAACTTCATATGGTTGGCTGGAGAGGTGGCTCAGTGGTTAAGAGCACTGACTGCTCTTCCAGAGTCCTGAGTTCAATTCCCAGCAACCACATGGTGGCTCACAACCATCTGTGATGGGATCTGATGCCCTCTTCTGGTGTGTCTGAAGACAGGTACAGTGTACTCATAGACATAAAATCAATACATCTTCATATAGTCTCCAGTCGCCCTGGGATCTATGTGTCAAATCATTCTTAGAAAATGCACTACAAATCTTGATGTCACACTCAGAGTACACGATGCACAAGTCAGTGTGCCGGCCGGCTTCTGTCCACTTGACATAAACTAGGGCCAACAGTGAAGAGGGAGCTTACTTGAGGACCCGCCTCCATCTGAGAAGCCTGTACACAGATCTGTGGTGCCTTTTTTTTTTTTTTTTTTTTTTTTTTTTGATTAATTATTGGCATGAAAGAGGCTAACCTTGTGAGCTGTGCCACCCTCGGCAGGTGGCTCTGGACTGTAAGCAAGCAAACAAGCAGCACTCCTCTCCATGGTGTCTGCCTCCATTCCTGCTTCCGGACCCTTGCCCCAACTTTTCTCAGTGGTGGACCATTACATGGAAATGCAAGACAAACCAACCCTTTCCTCCCCAAGCTGTTTTTGGCTAGTGTTTTATCACAGCAAGAGAAACTTAGGTAAAACAACATGGTGTCCCCAGATCCATGACTATAAGACATTTACCTTTGGGCTGTCTCCACCTGAAGCTTCCTTTTCATTTTCTGGCTGTGAATTGTCAGCCATTAAATTGAGGTCAGATGGTATCACGCGGCCCATTTTGTACCCTGAAGACCCTGCTCCCCGGGGACTGGATGGGCAGGAGTTTGCAGCACTGTGAAAGAGGGGAAGAGTCTACTTTAAAGCAGACACAGTTTTGGTCTTCAGTAACGATCCGAGAGCAGAGGAAGCAACATTTCTTCTCACAGACTTACTTCAGGGTTTTGCCTACATGTGTGCTATGTGCATGCCTACAGGAGGCCAGGATAGGCTGTGGGACCCCCTAAAGCTGGAGCTGTACATTTCTCTAGCCCCTTTACTTTTCTTGAGACGATACTTCATTCTGTACTGCAGGCTGGTCTTAAATGTGCAGCAATTTTCTGGCCTCAGTTTCTGAAGTACTGGGGTTTTTGTGTGCTACTATGTCTAGCTAAGCTGAAAAGAAAATGAGAGTAGCAATATCTCTTACGCGTAAGGAAACCCAACTGTGAGACCCAACTGTGGAAGGTGGTGTCGCATGTGTCCTGCCAGAGAGTGAGCCACCTCAGCCAATAGGAACTTCTTTTTTTTTTTTTTTTTTAAAAAAAATATTTATGTGCATTGGTGTTTTGCATGCATGAATGCCACCTAGGTCAGGGTATCAGATCCCTGCAGCAGGAGTTAGACAGTTGTGAGCTGCCAATGTGGGGGTTGGGGCTTGATCCTCTGGAAAAGCAGACAGTGCTCTTAACCACTGAGCCATTTCTCCAGCCCCAAACTGAAAAAAAATTTTTTTGAAAGATTTATGTTACAGGTTTGAAGTGTGTGTGTGTGTGTGTGTGTGTGTGTGTGTGTGTACTCTACACGAGCCTGTTGACTGCGAAGGCCAGAAGAGGGTGTTGGATTTCCTAGAATTAGATGCCTGTGAACTGCCATATGGTACAGGAACTGAGCCTGGGTCTTTCTGCAAGAGCAGAGTGCTCTTAAAGGATGCGCCATCTGTCTAGCTCCTTAAAATCTTAAATTTCAACTTCAGTATGGTGCCTAGAGACTCAGTCACTCTCAGTCTGTGAGGAGTTTTGGAAGAAATATAATTAAATAATCTGTCAGCTCTTCAATGAAAAAAATACACTTAAAAACTAGAAACACAGCTAAACTTGGAGCTGGATCCTGAAGCAGGGACAAAAGCAGGTAGAACCCTGAGTCACAGGCTAGCCCGGTCCCCTGGCTAGTTACAGTCTAGCCATAGGTTAGACACAGTGAGACACTATTGGGGGGGGGGGTTATGGAGAAGGAAAGAACAGCCCCAGACTGAGTCATCAGGGTTAAAGACCCCACACAGCCCAGCTCCACCCCCACCTCACACACCCCCTGGCTCCACCCCCACCTCACACCCCCTGGCTCCACCCCTACCTCACACACCCCCTGGCTCCACCCCCCACCTCACACACACCCTGGCTCCACCCCTACCCCACACAGCCCGGCTCCACCCCCACTGCCACCACAGCTCCCCTCAACGCTCCTCCCATCAGCAAAGGAGAAAGTCATGCATGCCCACAATTCCTAGAGTACTGACGGATGAGGGTCCGTCAGAGATAAGGCCCTTTACACTAGCTGTCATCCCTTCTAAGGCTCAGGAAACAAACAGGAAGACAGAACAACGGCGGTGCCCAAACAGGACACGATCAATAATCATACACTCATAGCGAGTACAGCTACTCAGCCCGGCCTGTACAAGGCAAGCCCCTAACCATCAGTCACCATCAGTCATGGATGGTGGAGGGGCTCATGGGACCCTACCCCTTACCTCTGGATTACAGCAACTCAGGAGGCTGTGGGAAGAGTGCAGTTGCCTTCAGTTATGTAACACTGGTGTGCCCACCTGACTCCAAAGGATAACGCCAAGTCTAAGGCCACAGAAATGGCCCTGGTTAAACAAGCCCAAAGGGATACAGACGAAACAGGAATCCCATAACCTACCAACGTGTGAAAATTACAATTTACAGTACAGAAACACCGAGCAGACGCCTGGTAGCCAAAGACTGTGGACGTGCCACCTCAGGCCTCTGCTATACCTGATCGTTCCCGTGGGGGAGGGAAGGGGGCTGATGAGGTGGGCCATCGTGTCTGGAATGTTGATGGTCAGGGGTGAGATGTGTGGCTGCACAGGCTTCACTGGCGACTCAGGCGCTTCCTGCTTCTCTCTTTTCTCGCTGGACAGGGCTGTGAATGTTATCTTGATATTTGTGCTCGGAAACCTGAAGGTGCACCTGAAAAACAGAGCCTGATGGTCAGTTCATGTCTGCGGCCACCAGACGCCTGAGCTTCCCCACAGGACCTTCCCCACAGGCCTCACCACTTCAAAAACCACCGCAATGTGGACCAAGGCACTTCATGAGCAAAACCACAAATAAGGAGTGTCACAGGTGTTAGCCTAAGGGCACACACTTGTGAACCCAGCACTTGGGAGGTAGAGTACAGGTTCAAGGGCAACCTGGGCTACATCAGACACCCCACCTGAACCCCGAAAAGGCAGAAGCGAATGACAGGAAGAGTGTGAGGACAGAGACAGAAAGACACACAGAGAGAAACAGTACTCAGAGCAGCCATTAGAACACAGGAATTAGAGAACAAAGAAGAACAAGTGCTTGCCAGGTGTGGTCTCCAGCAGGAGCTAAGAGAGAGTCAAGCTTCGGCCACTAGGACGAAGGTTACTCTTCTAACGTCTTCAGCATCGGCAGACACCTTCCACTGGCCTCCACCCTGCTTCTGTACTGGCTGACAATGTTTCCTTCGCTGTCTTAGAAAGGCACAGCCAGCCAGTGTGGAGCACTGAGCTGACAGAGCCAAGGCCCACCGGCATCTATGCTTGGATACAAGCCAGACCTTCATGCTAACATACGGCCCCATGGGAATCAATCGTGTCTAAACAGTCTCTAAGTAGAAGGGCGCTGCCCCTTTATACAAAACAAGTGCAACTGATTTACCAACCTGTCTTCCCAACAGATGTCTTGCAACCAACCCCTGTCTCTACAGGAAAGGAACAGCTATCTCTGTGCTCTGGGAAGCCATCACCTGTCCTGGAGTTTCCTCCAACACCCCCAGTGGCTGTTCTATTTTCCTCTGCATTGCAGGTTTTGAGACGGATTCTCTCTCTCTCTTACCTCTCTAGTACTGACACCCATGATCTTTGGGTCTCATGAGTTCAGAGTCCTCACAAACCCTATTACAACGTTTTGGCTGGGAATCTTCTCTCCCTCTCCCCCCCCCTTTCTTTCTTTCTTTCTTTCTTTTTTTTTTAAAGATTTATTTATTATATGTAAGTACACTGTAGCTGTCTTCAGACAATTCAGAAGAGGGCACTAGATCACTTTACGGATGGTTGTAAGCCATCATGTGGTTACTGGGATTTGAACTCACGACCTTTGGAAGAGCAGTCAGCGCTCTTAACAGCTGAGCCATCTCTCCAGCCCCCTGCCCCCCCTTCAAAACAGTGTCTCACTATGCAGTCCACTGTCCTGGAATCGTATGTGGACCGCTGTCCTTGAACTCACAGAGATCCCCATGCCTCTGCCCTGACCTCTGAATGCTGAGATTAAAGATGTGTGGAACCACTCCTGGCTTTCTTCCCTGGTTCTAATCCCTATGATTACATCTATATTAAATATCTCTCTCTCTCTCTCCAGTATGTGAATGGATGTGTTGCCTGCATGTATGCCTGCATATCAGGTGAGTGCCTGGTACCCATGGAGGTCAGAAGAGGGGTCAGATCTCCTGACCTGAAGCTACAGATAGTTCCAGACCACCATGAGGCTACTGGGAATTCAATCTGAGTCCCCTGCAAGAGCAGCCCATGCTTTTAACTGTTGAGTCATCTCTCTAGCCTCCTAAAACATTTTCTTAAACCTCAATTCTGAAGTTGGCGTGACAATAAACACCTGCAATCTCAGCACTTCAGAAGTAGAGGAAGGATTACCAGTTCAAAGTCAGCCTTAGCTGCATGAGCCCTATCTCAAAAAAACAAAAAGGGTAAATTTTTAAAGAGAAAAAATTTCTCTTCCTTCCTAGGCTAGAGGGAAAAAAAGAAAGAGTACGTGAGAGAGAGAGAGAGAGAGAGAGAGAGAGAGAACACAAGCACACACTTCCAGAGAGTCCATGTTTACTTTCACTGTCAACTGTGTATATCAGGAATTCAGTAAACATTGAAACCTGGTAACATTAGTGGCCCTTAGCTATTCAGAGTGCCCACACACAAATGAACTAATGAATGAACAAATGAACGAACGAACGAACGAATGAAAACATTAGTGGTAATACATTTCCACAGATGGACTTGTTTCTGAGCACACCTACCAGGGAACCTTGATTTTGGATTCTCATGACCCGGTGCAGGATCCCAGAGGCTTGTGATAGCAGGCTGAGTGACTGATTTCTTTATACAGACAATTCCAACTGCCTCTAATTCTATTAACAAAGACTCTGAAAAGCTCACTATTCTGTCTGATAATTTGCTGTTGGAAAGACTGGCTCAGTAGTGGTACAGGCCTGTAATGCCAGCTACTCAGAAAGCAGAGACAAGAGAGGATCACAAGCTCAAGGCTTGCCTGGCTATAGAGTAAGACCATATCTCAAAGTAAAGAGTAAAAGGTGGTGGTGGTGGTGGTGGGGATCAGATCAGTTCAGTGGTAGAGTGTGTGTCTAGCACACGAGGCTCTAGCTTCAAACCAGAAAGAAAAGAGAAGAAACAAAGGAAAGTCATTGGGAAGAACACTAGGGCAGATAGCAGGTAGGGCAGATAGCAGGTAGGGCAGATAGCAGCTTGCCGCTTCATAAGACAGATAACCAGCAACAGAACAGATGCACAAAAGTTCACCCATGCAACAGAGCGCCACCCAACAGCTGTCGAGCCGACGACTCATGCACAGATGCAGCTCACGAACATCGCTCAAAGAAAAGCTAAGCTCTGAGTTTGATCCACCTGACTGCACTTAATGAAATCCTGAAAACTACAACTGATCTCTTTCCTAGGAGATCACAGTATGGCTGGCTACCTGGGCTCCTGCAATTCGAAGGGTAAATCTAGTGCTCAGACAGAGAGGAACACTGCCAGGATGTATATGGGCATCAATCAATCAAAGGCTCCTTCAAAGAAGGTTTGCTGTGTTCTACATAAAGTATACTTCAAAGAAAGCCTACTCAGAATAGCAACCAAGGCAGGGAACTGATCAGGGGCTGGCAAGGCAGAGAGCTTTCTGCTGTGTGGGCCTGATCACCTGAGAACCAAGAGTGGGAGTAAAGAACAGACTCCTGAGAGCTGTCCTCTGACCGACACATACATGTGGCACGGTGCATTCCACCACCGACATACAGTAATAAACACAAAACTCAAAACCAACCGACCAAACAGTAGTGTCCTTTCCCTAAAATGTCAAAAGACCAAACTACGGTTTAGGGTGCACACACACCAACTCTGAAGTGACATACTGGAGAAAGTATCACCTTTGCTCTACCTATGCAGGGTCTGAGCAAAACGAATATAATGTCTAGGAGTGTTTCATGTAACCACTAATAAAGTTGATAATTACATATCTGACTTTGGGGAACGTATTTCATTACCAGGACTCCTAGTAACAAGATTGTCCTCCACCACTTAGGCATCTGCAGGGACAAATGACACACGCCCACCTAGATTCCTTATACTTCAACACCTCATGCCACGCCTCGACTCAAGAGGACTCTCTTAAAAACGTCGCCGGAATAGCTAATAAACACGAAAAGATCCTCAAGTCACAAAGAGCCACAAAGGTCTGGGTAGAGGCGGTATTAATCTCTGTATGTGAGTAGAGTGGCATGTGCCTTTAATCATGACAGTCCTGAGAGTGAAGCAGGAAGCTCCTCAGCGACATGTGTTCTAGGTCAGCCTGGGGTACCTGAGATCTTTTCTCACAAACTTAAACGCACTTAAAAAATATTCATAGCAGCATTGTCAATAATAGCTCCAAATAAAACTATTTTATGTGTTCATCTGTAGAGTGAATTTTACTAAATTCACATTCTTAAAACTTTACAGAAATGACCCACATTTTTTTTGTTTTTTTGTTTTTTTTTTTAAAAAAGATTTATTTCATTTATATGAGTACACTGTCACTGTCTTCAAACACCAGAAAAGGACATTGGATCTCACTACAGATGGTTGTGAGCCACCATGTGGTTGCTGGGAATTGAACTCAGGACCTCTGGAAGAGCAGCCAGTGCTCTTACCCGCTGAGCCACCTCTTCAGACCAGACCTACAGTTTTGTTAAAGAAATAAGACTAATTTCATAAGCATAGTGCTCAAATTCCTTCACCTCAGGGTCCATTCTTTATTGTATATGTACTGAAAAGGAAAGAAGCCTGGGCTTAGAATTCAGGACAGTTGTTCCAGAGCAGAGAAGAAAAAGGAAGCATGGTGTGTGTGTGTGTGTGTGTGGGGTGAATGACAGTGAGGATGGATGCCAATGGTCTGTGTCCTAACTGTGACAGGCCACAGGAGCAGCAGAAGAGATGACAATTGTGTAACTATGTCCTGGTGACTCAGGGGGACTGGAGAAAAGTCAGGTGAGAAAGAAGGTACGGGTGAGTAGTCCCATGGGCTCTCTCTCCAAGGAGGGAAGGAAGAGACCTGGAGAGGGGGAGGGGGAGGGGAGGGGAGGGGCTTCGAGAGTGTTTGCTCTGCCTGTCCTTCCCAGGTGACTTGCTTTAGGTCTACAGTCCCTTCTCCAAATTCCGAAAGCAAAGGTTCTAAAAATCTAATCTCAAATCCCCTGGCAGCCCATTCTGACCTGCACCGAAGAAGAGTTAATTATAGCCTTCGACTGCCCCACTTAGTGAGAACAGCCTTGTGTTTCTGCCTCAGAAGTCTAACAGTCCGGGTCACAAGGTGCTGGGAGTGTTGAACACACACAGCCCAGTGTGTGCCAGACAGACCTGGGGGTTTCCAGTGGACCCTGCAAGTGTCGTACCTAGCCCAGCATCTCTTCTCACAGGATTTCTCTAAGATGCTAAGTCGTTAAAGAGGCAAATCGGACAGTAATATGGAAATAGATCCACTAAGCTGCCGTCTTAGACCGCTTATTAGTACTTCTATCATTACTGATTGGCAATAAGTATCACTCTCACAACAGTCCGAAAATTATCAAGAGAAGCCAGCAAAGAAGGAAGCTGTTAAATCCTGTCTCAGCACCAACATGGCGGCCAGCAGCAGAGGTTCACATACCACCAGACAAAAGTACCCAGCTATTGCCTATCTCGGTAAGCAAAATCTTGACTCATAGTTTATATGTCCCTTAGTCGCTAAGCAGAGAGAATACAGGAAATGTCTTTACCCTTTACTTAACACACTGAACCTGTAACCGGGCAAAAACCATCTACTAAAAAGATAACATTTCAGGCAGTGGTGGTGCACGCACTTTAATCTCAGCACTGGGGAGGCAGAGACAGACAAATCTCTGAGTTTGAGGCCAGCCTGGTCTACAGGGTGAGTCCAGGACAGCCAAGGTCAAACTGTTTTCAAAAGCAAACAAACAAATAGTAAAAAGAAACAAGCCAGTCAACCGTGCCCTAGGCTGGCCAACAGGCCCCATTCCAACACCGTCCTGCACTTACACGTCCTTCGCTGATCCCACATTAACCCCAGTTCTTGACACCCAGCATCAGAGAGGAACATGCGCCTTCAGAACACAGTCCATTCACAGAGTCATGTGTTTTCAAAGCATAACTCCACCACAGCACTGGCGAGAGGGAAAGGAGTTCAAGGCCACCCTCCACTACCTGAGCTCAAGGCCAGCCTAGGCTGCACAAGACTATCTCAAAAAGTAAACATGGCTGAAAAGAAGGCTCAGCAGCTAGAAGCACTGCTGAGCCTCCCCCTCCCCAATCTAGTACCTCTTCAGGGTCCCACCTCACCAGGTAAACGGACAGTACACACAATACATGCATGCGAGCAAAACACTTGTACACATTTCAAATTTATATTTTCTTTGAATGGTCACACCTGACTGTCACCCATCTCTTTAGTTTACAATAAATACAAGTTCATAAACTGAGAAGTTTAAGTTATCACTGAGAGCCCCAATACTAAACTGTCTCTTAGAATCATCTTTAATGATTATGTCTTTAATCTCTTCAACAGGCCTTGTGTTCTTACCTAACCCCACTCTCCTGCCACACATACATGAACTTGAAAGCAAAGCCAGAGACAATCTGGCAGCACAAAGAAACATGCTCAGCTCAAACAAGCTCTAGAGCTTTACCTCCCTCTCAAGAACACCTAAGAAGAAATCACATGCGGATTCTCCCATCCCTATATACCCAGCATGGAGGAAGAAAAATATTTAAATTCTGTGAGCCCAGAAGGTGGCGACCGTTCTTTAGAAGACCAAGTGCAGAGTGCTGGGAAGCCTGCGGATGCGCATTACAGGCGATCGCTGCTGTCAATCTCTTTAGTGAACACGAAACTTCCCAAAAGATACAAACTTGAAATATATTTGCTAAGATGATCCCTTCCCTCAAGGGCATGAAGAGAAAAACTGGGAAAGGAACTGGGAGAGAACCCTGGTGCCTGGTCATACTCTGAAGCAGCAGGGCGTGGGCAAGTAACGGAGAAAATGGCATGCAGGGGAAGAGAGGTGGCAGCCATCTTGGGCCCACTAGCCTCAGTGGAGCAACTCCAGATGAGAGATGGAATAACCGTCAAGGTCCAAGCCTTCAGTGTAAGTAACATGGCGGAGGAGACCCAGGCCACTGAGTGGGTAACTTAGGGGTAGGAGTGGTTCCACACAAATGCTTTCCCTGGGTCAGCTGCAGGACAACCACAGACCACTAAGAAGGGGAGAGGAGAGGAGGAGGAAGAGGATGTGGGCCAATGGGGAAGTTAAGGGAATCACTTATTTCCAAGTCCCAAAGCTGCTTAAAAATTCCATTCTTGAGCTAAGGAGATGACTCAGTGGTTAAGAGCACTTGGTTCCTCTTCCAGAGGACCCAGGTTCAATTCCCAGCACCCACATGGCAGCTCATAACCATTTGTAACTCCTGTTCCAGGGGATCCAACTCCCTCATGTGTGAGGCAAATTTCCAATATACATAAAATAAAAATAAATACATTTTAAAAAATCTATTCTAGGGCTAAAATGGCTCAATTGGCTATGTTTTCCTGAGGTATATGAGGACACAGGTTCGATCTCTTCCTTTCCCAAGTTCCACAAAATGAACAAACAAGATGTCAAGTCTAAAAGGAAGTTCATTGGTTACCCATTAATGTATTGATTTGATAACAGGAAATGACATTTCATTTTTCTTGGTCCTATCTCCCAAGGTTCAGCTGTCCCTATTACGATATGGCGACTTTAGCCTCACGAACGAACGGAGGTGCAGTCGCCACTCAACAGGCTTCTATCCCTCCCTCCCCCCCATGTATCACCCAACCGACTTTTGTATAGATGGTACTAAGACCTCCGTTAGTTACACAGCAGGGTTTCTAGCAACTTCTAAAGAAGAGTCAAGTAGGTGCTTCATCATCTGAACCCATACCAACACTCGGGTCCAAGACAGTAGACTAGAGAGGGAGCTGGTGTTTGCTCAGTGCAGAAAATCTACCAGTGATATGGGGGCAAATGGAACAGTAAGCCAGGCTCTCTCACCTCCCACAGCAAGATAAGGATCGTTTTCCATTCACCTTAAAATCAAGAGAAACAAAATTACCAACCCTGTCAAAATGAGGTACTAGAGACAGATCGGGGCAGCAAATTTCGCATTAAAAACAAACGAACACACACACACAAACAAACAATAATCAAGAAAACAAAACAAGTTTGCACCCTATAAAGTCTTAAATTGTCTACAAACTTCAGATCCTAATGAACAATATTAGTTCACACAAAGAATTTACTCTTCCCATGAATCAATCAGCTCTTTGCTAGAAATTTTATTAGGCTAATTTATTTATTTTATCATTTTAATTTATGTATTTGGGGGAGGAGGTGCCCACCACAGAATATGAGAGTTGGTTCTCCTCTTCTTCTATGTAGGTTCTAGAGACTGAACTCAGGTTTATCAGTAACCACCTCTATGCAATGAGCCTTATTACTGGCCCAAGTTGGTTTCATTTCTTATAATCCCACCAGACACTGAACCCACATTTTTAAAAACAGATTTTTTTTTTAAAAATCATGGGAAAAACAGACTTCAAAGACAGCTTACCTGCAGTGGCTGAAGGCAGTCTCCAAAATCTGTTGTGTACACCTGCTCCAACCCGCAGAACTCAGATCAACAAACCAACCAACCAACAAACAACACTAAAAGACCATCCAGTCAATCAACAACCTTCACTGCTTTACTCAAATAAATATAGTTCAAAACCAAAGACAGCCTGAGGCAAGGCTCTGAGAGCTTCTCCGGGAGTCAAGACTTCCCAAGTACCAGTATACACTACAACACAGGGCTGCTCCCCAGGCCAAGCACAAGATGAGGTGGGCCTAGTCAGAGCCCATTCCAAGACTGGTAAGATGCCTTGCTTTCAGGAAACCTATCAATGTACCAGCCAGACAGATGCTACATTAACTAAGGAAAAAGATACCTCAGGGACTAAATGAAACGTTCACATGGCTCTCAAACCAACAAAACCCCAACAAACTATGATTTCCAAAGCTACCAGTTTTCAACACGACAACAAAAATTCTAAGTTACATAAAACAACAGGAGAGATCACCAAAGGAGCAAACAAGATTTATGTATAGTACTTGGTGCTAGACCATATGGTTAACACATGTCAGACCCTGGGTTCGATCTCTAACGTACACACTCACACACAAACAAGAGCAGTACAACAGAAAGAATCCAGTCCTGAAGGAAGACCCGATGCTGGACTTACTACACAACTTTAAACAGCTTTCCTAGAAAAACATGGTGGCTCATTTCTGAGAGTTCAAGGCTAGCCTGGGCTACATAGTGAATTCCTGTCTTAAAAACAAACAAATGAAATAAAATCTGGGGGCTGGAGAATTGGCCCAGTGGTTAAGGGAGTGTAATAACAGCAAGGATCAGAGTTCAGGTTTGGCAACAAAACTGTGAACAGTTCACAACCACCTATAACTCCAGTTCCAGGCTATGACACCTCTGGCCTCCCTGGGAACATGCACATACAGACACACATACAAATAATTTAAAACAAAATAAATCTCTAAAACGAAGGAAAGAAACCCCAGTGTGCCAACTCACCCTTTTAACACCAGCACTCAGGAGGCAGAGGCAGGAGGATCACAGCAAGTGAGCAGACAGCCTGGTCTTCGAAGTTCCACATCAGCTGGGGCTACACAGACTGTTTCTAAACAAACCAAAACAGAGGAGTGTGCTTATCTCTGAGAAGCTAATTTCAACTAGTTAGACAGCCCCCTGTGAGAAACAGGGAAGGGAGGCAGACGCTGTTAAACTATCAAGTCACTAACTCAGGTAGGTCCAGTTAGGATAGTGTGCAGAACCGGAAAGGCCTGGTTTGCTAGGATATGCTCCAGTTTGGACACTCTCAGGAGTGACTCCCAGGGCTCTTCGAGGACAAACACCAGAATGAATAAGACAATAAACAAAGACCGCCACACCCTACTCCTAGCTCAAAACAAGAAGACAGACTCTAGGTCAGACAGGAGACAGTCACTTACGGTCCGTGGGAGAAGCAAAAGCAAGCAGTACAGGGAAGACCAGGTCCCTCTGTCTAGCATCAAAAGAGGATCAACAGCAGGCTGGCTTTGTTCCTCTAACAGACCAATGACGGTTTCCAAGTACCACCACGAGTTCTGTACCCTGATATACATTTTTAATTAAAGAAACCGTAAGTACACGTGCCCAGGTTTCCACAGCATCAGCCATCTTTAGCTTTAAACACAGCCTGAAAACAAAAGCCACTTTGGATAGTCCATCATCAACCAAAACAGGAATAGGTGGCTGGGCAGCCCACATCAATAACCCCCAAACAAGAGAGGCATTGGCAGGCCCATCTTGAGTGAGGTCAGCCTGGTCTGCACATTGAGACCCTGTCTAAGGGACACCCAACGGTAAGGCCGTGGCTTTGACGCCCCAAAGTGGAAACAATTATAGTCAAGTGTGACCTGCCTCCAACATTTCTGTCTTGTCTGCGACATTCTTCAAACCCCAAGGTGTTCTGGTGTTCTGTTTTGTCTTGCTTGTAGGTGTTTGTGAATCATATGCATGCCTGGTGCCAGAGCCAGAAAGGGCACTGCATCCCTTGGAACGGAAATTACAGTTGTAGGTGCTGGACACCTGGACTGGGTCCTCTGCAAGGGGAGCAGGGTTCTAACCGCTAAACCATTTTCTCCAGTTGCCTTCCAAGTTCTGGTGTTGTTGTAAGTTTTTTTGTTTTGTTTTGTTTTAGACAGGGTCTCACTGGCTGGCCTATAACTCTGTAGGTCAGGCAGGCCTTTAGCTCAGAGATTTCTGTCTGCCTGCTCCCAAGTGCTGAGATTAAAGGTGTGTACCACAATGGCTGGCCCTAAGACTTGTTTTTACGTATGTTTCTGTGTGTATGTACAATGTGTGTGTGGGAGCTATGAACCAAATTCAAGTCCTCTGCAAGAGCAGCTTGTGCTCTTAACTGCTAAACTATCTCTGCATTCCCCAAAAGTCAAAATTTAAAAGCCTACATTAACAGGCGTTTAATTCTAGCACTCGAGAGGCAGAGGCAGAGGCAGAGGCAAGAAGATCTCAGTAAGAGGCCAGCATGGTCTACAGAGTGAGTTCCAGGACAGCCAAGACTATAGAGAAACTCTGTCTCAAAAAACAAAAAGCCTAGGTCAAGGGCAGGTGAGATGGCTCAACAGGTGAAGGCACTGCCTGCCAAGACTGCCGACCCAACTCAAGTTCTATCTCTGCAACTACTGTAGGAGAGATGCCAACTTCTCATAGGTTGTCCCCTGGCCTGTAACACTGTGTACACACCGATATTGCACTGAACGCATACTTTTTCTTTTCAAAGCCTGCACTGAACAATTCACAGCAAACAAACACCAGGAAGGTCACAGTTCTAAGAAGAGAACTGAAGAGGAGTCGTCTAGGTCACAGAATGGTTATTTAGGTGTATTTAGAATCTACTCCAGTAGAAGAGTAGAATAGTAGACAGTCATTAGAAAGCCAGGATGGACAGCTAACCTTTAAGCCACGTATTTCTGCACAAAGCTCAGACTGCTATGAAAATGATCCCTTGAACTGTTTAGAAATGGCAAAACAGCATTTTTACAACTCCTCCAGCTGTCTCTAGCAAACAGGTTTATATTCTGTTTGAGAATCAGGACACCAGCTTCGGTACTGCAGCTGCCTGAGTCTCGGTATCGTGGATAACTATCACTTAGCATGGCTATGGTGACTAATGCATATCTAACCTCTTCAGTACACCAGGGTGGCAAAAGTAGAACTCTGGTTAGACAACGAAACGAAACCCCAGGCCGTGTTGACCCAACCCTTACTGCCCACAAAATGTGTCTGGAAGACCATGTCAGGCTAAAGTCAACGGGACAGAGCATCTATCATTCAGAATACAGAAGGCCACTGCACTGAGGAGACTGCTTCTCTTAGTTCACTTTTTATACTCTTTTGGATATGAGGAATCTTCTGCTGGTTTAATGTTTGGTGGTCCCCCACAGGGCCTAGAGACCTGCGGCTCCTTCTCCATGTCCGTTCTGCTGGGAGCCCTTAGGACTCTAGTCAGACACCATTTACACAAACACAGAAACACACTCACCAACAAAACCCAACCACTTGGTGGAGTTTGGGACTTTGGTTCTTTCATAACTAATAATTTTTCCAAGCTATGCTGGAGCCACAGTTTGAGGCTATGCAATGTTTAACTCAAACATGACCTTGGAGTCTTCTCAGATTTTCTACAAAGAAAATTCCCCCAAAAGATTCACCAGGCTCTCATCCAGTCTGCTTAGAATCGTTGACAAAGGATCTCCAGGACTCCATTCTCAGCTCTAGTACCCAGGTCCTTCCCCTCTACTAGAAGGCCCGCCCCATGCATCAAACAGAAGAGAGAGGATCAAGCAAGAAACCAGAGCAGCTTTTGTCACAGGCAGAGGTCAGACGCTACTGTGGGGCAAAACTGAGATGTCTCTCCCATAAGCCACATACAAATCCAGTTTGAACAGGAACTAAGGTCTCACGGGAGTTGAGTATGCCCCTCAAATGTTGTTCTTGTGACTATGTGGATGGAGTAATTTGGAGAATACAAAGATGAGAAGCGTTATGAAAGTCAGTTCAGAAGTGAATCTAACCCATTCTTTCTTGCTGGTCTGTTACCACGGGTGAGCCATGCTGCTCTGCTAGGACAGAAGGTACAATAATTTGGGGAGAATTTATGCATACAAAGAGTTCTGGGCTTTTTTATAATTAATTAATTTAGACTCTTTTGGGTATGAACAATCTTTTTGCTAGTTTAATGTTTGTGATTTTTAAGAAATATCTGGGTTCTGAACATAGGTCAGTACAAGTTTACTTTTGTATTTAACCCAAGAAATGCCAACAAGTCTCAGGAAGCCTAGGCTGTGAGATAAAATTCATTAAATTTAAGAAGATATTGGCATTGTGTGGTATGTGCCTTTAATCCTATTGCTTAGGCAGCAGAGGCCGAAAGATCTCTGAGTCTGACACTAGCATGGTCTATATAGTCACAGGCCAGCCAGAGCTATGCAGTAAGACCCTGTCTCAAAAGAGGGAGGGCAGGGTGGGCAGAGAGGGGGAGGGGAAGAGGAGAAAGGGGGAAGAAGGGAGATGGGGAGACTGAATGAATGAATACCAGGTAGTAGGGTTAGGCGTTATGAAGTCCTGGTCAGGGTCACTATCGCTAGGATGAAACGTCATGACCAAACAACTTGGGAACGGAAGGGTTTATTTGGCTTAGGCTTCCACATCACAGTTCATCATCATCAGAGTCAGGACAGGAACTCAAGCAGGGCAGGGACCTGGAGGAGCTGAAACCAAGGGGGGCCGCTGCTCACTGGATTGCTCCTCATGGCTGGCTTGCTCAGCCTGCTCTCTTATAGAACCCAGGACCACCAGCCCAGCGACTGCTCCGCCCACAGTGGGTTGGACCCTCCCCCATCAATCACTAACTAAGAAGATGCCCTATAGTCTTGCCTATAGCTCGATCTTACAGAGGCACTTTCTTATTGAGAGTTGCTCCTCTCAAATGACTTTAGCTGTTGTCAGGTTGACAATAAAATAATCCAGTACATATGGTTTCTAAAACTTGGAGTTGCAATAAAAAAAAAAAAAATTTAAAAAAAAAAAAAGACTGAGGTGCCCAAGTTCAGCAAAGGATCTGCTGCCCAGGCGTGCGTGAGGACCTGAGTTCAACACCACCGCCCACCCACTTACTGCATGTAAAAGGCAGATGTAGTGTCAAGCATTTCTAATTCCAACACTAGGAAGACAAAGACAAAGCACCAGTGAGAGAAAATATGGTGGCAGATCTAAGCAACAATACCCAAGGTTGGCTTCTGGCCTCCATATGCATGTGCATACACCTACACAAAAAGAATATGGTATTCAAAGCTTGCAGTAGAAAGTGTGTGTGTGTGTGAGAGAGAGAGAGAGAGAAATCAGGCTCACAAAAGAAAGTAACGGTGCTGTGCTTCTGCAACTGGGGATCCAAGGAACCCTCTAGAACATGGGGAGAATGAACAAGGGAGCCACATCCAGCTAGAACCCCATCGTACTGTATCGGCACCTGAACTGTTTGCTTAACAGTGATGTTAAAGCAGCAGTGAATGCACAGACTTCAAAGATACCAGGCAACTGTGCTGTGCCATTTCTGGGGACCGCAAGTCTGCTTGGGATTTGGTGCCAACTCTGGAAGACTAGAGGGAGAAAGCTGTGTGAGAAGAGGAATTAGAACTCGAGCTGCTGACGACAACAGATCACAAGGCATTGTGGGTAGGAAGGAAGCCCTCCTGCTCTCTAAACTAGGCAATGCGAGGCACTGCTGCCAGGTTGTTCTTAAGAGCAGCGTTACCAACCACTCTACGGCACCCTAAGCTGCTGGGCCACCTGGAGAACAATTGTTGGCTTTCAATAGCTTTTAGAGCTCAGTTTCAAACGCACACTCCTCCCAGAAAAAAAGCTAAGTCCTGGGTCTCAAGTATGGATAAACATAAACATGAACTTTAAAAAGATAAATAAAAAGCAATTCAAACACTGACAAACGCCAAGGGGGACAATCACAGCACTATCCGACCAGATGCCAGATTCTACTGGGATCCCCTAAGGGAAGAGTAAGTCCTGATTCTCCATCTATGAAACAGGGGAGAAAGCAGCACCTCAAACGGAAACTGGAGAAACACCTAAGTACTCAATGAAGGGAAAGGAAACTAGGAACTTCAAAAGCCCCAAGGCCAGTAAGAGACAAAGGAGAGAACACTCATTTTGTCTTTCCAGAAAGAACACATGAAATCCAAAGGTTACAGACCCAAGGGCAGTAACCGCTCTGTGACAGTCCTGCTGATCTCCCACCTCCTCTGCACTTCCAACCTCCAGCAAACCAATGCCAGAACTATGCTATCTCCATTCACCCTGAGAGCAGTAGTGCACATCTTCACCAACAGTCCATCCTGGAAGATTGTCTGGCATCAGGGTGGGAACCCTAAAACAGGATCCCTCCATGGGCAATTCCACATCTTCCTGACATTGTCCAGGGAGACCCAGCCTCCAGCAAGCAGGGGTCAAATTCTTATGACCATTCCTATCCTCTAGAAAGACAATCAGAACTAGGCAGGATGGCACATGCCTGTAATCCCAGTATTCAAGAGGTAGACGCAGAATGATCACCACAAATTCAAAGCAAGCCTGAGCTACCCAGAGAGAGATTTCATCTCAGAAGTCAAACCAAACCAAAATAACCAACCAACCAAAAGAACACCTAGGAACTGCTGTTTTCTCTCTAAAGAATAGAACAGTCCAGTTTAAAAGCCGTAGCTCCTTTCAGTTTACAGGAGAGCAAACTGTAAAATTAAGTGAAAACAAGCTTTAAAAAGAAAAACCATGGCTGGAGAGATCAGCAGTCAAGAGCACTGGCTGCTCTTCCAAAGGACCCAGATCAGATTCCCAGCGCCCACACAGCAGTTCACAGCCTCTCTAACTCCTGTCCCAGGGAATCCGACATCCCTTCCAGGCCCTGTGGGCACAGGGCAGTCATGTGGTATACACATATGTGTGTATGCCAAACATCCTATACATGCAAAATAAATAAAAGTTTTAAAAGGAAAGAGAAAAACATTACCAAAGGTGTAAGGCTAATGAACAAGCAGGCCTCAAAGCGGATGCTACACACAACCAGTCCCTGCTCTCTGGATCCACAGTGTTGCCAAGCTGGAAGACAGGACAGACAGAAGCAAAAGGACAGACAACAGTGGTGCCCTGCTGTGTGCTCAAGCCTCACGGCCCCTCAGGACCGGGTTCCAAGCACTAAGCTGAGGTCTGTGATGGCCAAAACAAATGTGGCCTCAGGTAGCGGGGCACCAACACAATACAACTGTGCTGTGATGTAGACACTTATCACAATCACAGAGGAAGAGAGCCGGAAAGGCTAAGTGTGCAGGAACATAGGTACTGTCTGTCCAGGAACCAGTCCTCGCCGTCAGCCAAGAGGTACGCAAATAACTACCCTAAGTAACAAGACATTCTGCCAGTTCAAGGCTACAGTGGTTTACCAAATGAGTTCCAGGATAGTCAGCAGCCAGAGATAAGTAAAGAGAGCTGTCTCAAAGTTAAAAATTGATGGCTCAGCAGGAAAAGCACCTGCCATGGAGCCTGTCGACCTGCGTTGCATCCCCTACATGACAGGAAGGACTTCCACAGATAGTACTGACTGCTCATGCACAGGATGGGTGGATGAACACGCACACACACAGAGAAGATAAATAAATGTTTTCTTTTTAAAACTGCAGCAAGGCTGGTGGTGATGGTGCAGATCTTTAATCCCCAGCACTCAGGAGGCAGAGGCAGGTGTATCTCTGTAAGTTTGAGGCCAGCCTGGGCTACAGAGTTCCACAACAGCCAAGGCTACGCAGAGAAACCCAGTCTTGAACTAGATAGATGGATGGATGGATGGTTGGACGGACGGATGATAACATTTTAAAAGCTGGGGCCAGGAAATGACGTCGCAGATGACAACTTGCAGCAACAAGCCCCAAACAGTACCTCAAATCCCAGCACCCCTAAGGTGAGACAGGAGGTGGAGGCAGAAGATCACCCAGAAGCTCACAGGCCAGACTGAAACATACAGAGTATAGAAACATGAGAATTCAGCCGGGCAGTGGTGGCGCACGCCTTTAATCCTAGCACTCGGGAGGCAGAGGCAGGCGGATTTCTGAGTTGGAGGCCAGCCTGGTCTACAGAGTGAGTTCCAGGATAGCCAGGGCTGCACAGAGAAACCTTGTCTCGAAAAACCAAAAAAAAAAAAAAAAAAAAAGGAAAGAAAGAAACATGAGAATTCTACCTGAGTAAGCTAGAGAAAAGGAGAACCGACTCCTGAAACTGTACTGACCTCCACATACATGCAATGGCATCCATGCATGAGCCCACGCTTACACACAAAAAACCAGAAGTTCTTTAAAATGTCAAAAATGTGACTTACTTAAATCTAAGACAGCCTACACTATCAAGTAAACATTACAATGAACAGAGGGCAGGTCAGTCAGGATCCCACACAGTAGGAATGACTGCTGCCACTGTTCTCTGACCTCTACATGTGTACCGTGGCACACACACACACAATTGGAATGTAAAGAAATGGTGAGCTTGATAGCACACACCTGTAAGGCCAGTACTCAGGAGGCAGAGGCAGGCAGGTTTCTGTAAATTTCAGGCCAACATGGTCTATGATCACACAGCAATTTCCAGGGCAGCCAGGGCTACATATTGAGACCCTGTTTCAAAAAACAAATACAACATCATAAAACACAAGTATAGAGAGAGGTGCCTGTGGCAGGGAACAATGTCTCCCCACTGGAGTGTCAAATGCGCCAATGTGCTGGGTGGGTGCACATGGAGCCTGAGGGCAGTCATGAACGGCAACTACTGGCGCAGCAGAGCAGTGTACCCAGCAGCTTCATCACATCCTGGTCCTCAGTCCAGGCTTTTCTCTGCTCAGCTAAGCAAGAGTTGCAAAGCAGGGTCATCTCAGGCCTTGCAAGGGGTGGGGGCGGGGCAGGGGGCTTCTCCAGCCGGGAACTATTGTCCAGCTCACACCTGTCATCCGCCCTCAGGCAGGCAGGTCTTCGCTGCAAACCTGCTGTGAACAGGTTCTAACTCTAACCGTACCTTTCCATCCTTTCACGGCCCGCTTCCCTGTTCTCCATCCTCTATCCTGCCTCTGTCCTCGCCCTGTAAAAGTTATGGGTCCATCTCATGGCCGCCCCCACCTGACGGCTCCTTCCCCCCTCACTGATACTAGTACTCTCTGAGAACCCCTGTCCAGCTCATTAGGGACTGACAAGTCACTAAGAGTCCCCTCCATTCATCTGGACGAGCTGCAGAAGCCACTGACTGGACGTCTGCAGTCTCTCTCCAGTTTCCCTCACTTACAGAACAGGCCTCTAAGTATGGCCCTACTAAATAAGATCTTCAAGTCAAAATCTACGTGAGTGAGGAGTATGACCACATCATGAAACACTGCAGAGCCAGTTAAAGCAGTCTGAGATGAGAGTACCGGTTACTTTTCTTAATAAGCGTAATTTATTTTGCATATTAAGTAGATGAGGCAGCAAAACATGGTGGCACACACCTGCAATCCTACCCCTAGAGAAGGTAAGGCAGGAAAACCATGGAGTTAGACAACGGCCTAAGCTATACAGTGAGACCAGCTCAGAAAAAAATTACTTTTAGGCAATAATAAAATTAATTCTGTTTATGATGGCTGTTAGTCTAGACTCTGATTAAAATTATGGACTTGGGTTGAAGAGATACCTTGGCAGCTCAAAGTACTGTATGCAGAGGACCTGGGTTTGGTTCTTACATGGCAGCTCACAGTGTCTGTAACCTAGTTCCAGGGATCCAACACCTTCTTCCAGTCTCTGAAGGCACTAGGCATGCCAGTGGTGCACAGACACATGAAAGTAAAACACTCATATAGATAAAATAAATTACATAACTGACATTTTCAAAGCATAAAAACAACCTTCATTAAGCTGGGCACGGTACATGCCTTTAATTCCAGCACTCAGGAGACAGTGAGTTCCAGGCCAACGTAGAAAGTCTGTCTGTCTGTCTGTCTCTCTCTCCCCCCCCCTCACACACACACACACACACACACACACACACACACACGAATGAGCTTGGGGGCTAGGGATGGGGGGCTGGAACGACAGCTCACTGGTTAAGAGAATGTGCGGCTGACGGAAAAAATCTAAGTTTAGTTCCCAACACCCATGTCAGCTCACAACCACCTTTTAACTCCAGCTCTGAAGGATCCGGCATCCATACCACACACTTACAACTATTTTTAAAAAAAAAAAGATTTTTAAAAGTTGCTTGTTTTTGAAAAAAAAAAAAAAGTTACTAATTTTGATGTTATATTTAAGTTTGCTACCATGACAACAACAGGAACAAACCCAAACTTTCTGGTCCCACTGAATCTTTTTTTTTTTTTTTTTCATTTTGTTTTTTGAAACAAGGGTTTCTCTTTGTGGCTTTGAACTCGGAGATCCACTTGCCTCTGCCTCCTGAGTGCTGGTGTACGCCACTACAGTCGGGCTACCCACTGGTTTCTTAAAACTTGAGTCTTAGGCACTAAACATAGCCATTGGACAGCAAGGGACCCTGGACTCTAAGAAGGCTTTCTTCACTGTATTAGTATTTTTGTGTTGCTTTGATGAAATGCCACACAGAAGAACTATCACAAAAGAAAGAGATTAGTTTGGCATAGCCTTATCTAGAGGGAGAGAACTTCATTATGGTAGAAGGCATAGCAGTAGGCAGCAGGAGCAAAAAGTGAAGAGATCAGATTTTGAACCATGAGCTTGAAGCAGGGGGAAAAAAACACAAAACAAATCAAAACTAGGAGAAGCTTTTTATTTGAAAAGCCTACCGTTAGTGACATATTCCTGCAAGGCACACTTCCTAAACTTCCCCAAACAGCAGCAACTGGGGACCAAATATTCAACTCTCTGAGCCTATGGGGACGTTGTCACTAAAGTGAAAGCAGTGTCTCACCAAGTCCACGAACCTACACTTGAGCCTTGCACACCCTTCTCTCTAAGATCCTTCCCAGCCTGGATCCCATCTACTCCAGTGCCAGATTACAGGCTCATTCCAAGATGGGAGGTTTGCTCCACCTGCCCACCTTCAAGAGACCCCACAGATCCCAGTTTAAGAGCACCAGTACTTCTTGTAGGTCACAGGGTCTCAAAAAATAAGTTACATGTCCTTTATATATGGCTTTGCATACTTGGCTGAAAAACAAGGATCTGTAGAATCATGTAGAATTTTGGTTTTGAAAATACACATGCCAGGTTAGAGAGATGGCTCAGCAGTTAGGAGCACTGACTGCTCTTCCAGAGGTCCTGAGATCAATTCCCAGCAACCACATGGTGACTCAGAACCATCTGTGATGGGATCCGATACACTCTTCTGGTGTGTCTGAACACAGCCACAGTGTACTCATATAAATAAAATAAATAAATCTAAAAAGAAAAAGAAAGAAAAGAAAGTACGCACGCCCCTGTTGCACACCGAGTCCCAAGCACACATCCACTGTGGGCACTGGGCTCACCAGCCACTGCAAAGACATCTGTACTGTTCCAAACATAGTCACTAAAGATACTCTCCAAAGCCAGCAGTCCTACCCGGTCCATACAGTGTATGCCACGTCAATACCCACACACTATGTACTATGTCAACGAACCGACCACACTTTAAACCCCAACTAATGTACTTACCTTCCGAACCACCTTTGAATTTTGTTTTCTTAGGTAGGGTGGCACTTGTAGACCTAGCTAGCCTGAACTCGAGAAAGATCCTCACCCCCCCCCCCCCCAAAGTGTTGGGTGGGATTAAAGGCATGTACCAAGATGCTAGCACCTCTTTGAATTTTTAAAGTAAACTATAAAATGAAAACATACAAAACTTGGAACGAGGATAAAATCGTGGTGGTTTGAATACATGACCAACCAGAAGGACGGTGGTGCACACCTTAATCCCAGCACTCTGCAGGCAGAGGTAGGCAGATCTCTGTGAGTTTGAGGCCAGCATACCCTGTCTCTAAAAACAAAACTAATACAGGGCCAGTCATGGACAGAAACATTAAGAATACTTCCAAGAAGAGTGAGTCATGGTAGCTTACAGACCCCAGCACCCAGGGTTAGTGGATGCTGAGCAGTGGTGTGCACACCTGTAACTTGGAAGCAGAGGCAGCAGATATCTGAGTTTGAGGCCAGCCTTGTCTAAAGATCAAGTTCCAAGACAGCCAGGGCTACACAGAGAAACCCAGAGGGAAAAAAAGCTAAGGTAGGAAATTCACTGAGAGTTTAAAGCCAAGTTTACCTCCACTACAGAGGAAGAAATGTATTTGGAAACAAAGTAACAAAGTAACGAGAGCATTAGTACCAGCTGTAACGCTACAGCAGTTCCTAGGTGCAGGCAGTAATGTCTGCAGTTCAAGGTCACCTTGTCGTAGTTAGACTATCTGGAAAACATATCAGCCTCAGGGTGACCCTTCCATTATACTGTTTGAAGCGTGTGTGGACACCTACTTGTTTAAACTTAAAAAGATTTTGGGTGGCCACAGTGTTGGTTCTGTGGTTAAAAGCACTGGCTGTTCTTCCAAGGACCCAGGTTCAATTCCCAGGACCCACATGGTGGCTCACAACGGTGTAACTCCAGTTTCAAGGAATTCAAAGTCCTCTTCTGGCCTGTGAAGGCACCAGGCACACATGTGGTGCACAGACACACACTGGGAGCTGGAGATGGCTCCTCAGTTAGGAACACGTCTGTCCGACAGTTCATAACCAGCTTTAGCTTCAGCTACAGGGGTCCTCTGACGACACCTGTCCTCACGTGTACATACCAACACAGACACACACTCATACGTTTTAATCTAAGGTTTTAATTTAATTTGAAATTAAAAATAACAATAAAAAGTAACTTGTAGGCCAGCAGACAGCTTACTGGTAAGGGCCCATGCTGCCACATCTGATGATCTGAGTCTGATCCCCGGGGCCCACACAGCAGAAAGAACTGACTCCAGCAAGTTGTCCTCTGACCTCCATGTGTGTGCTGTAGCGAATGCAAGCAAGGCACAGATATAAACAAATGTAATTTTACTTATTATTTTATTTAGTTACTTCTTTATTTTGAGGCAAGGGTTAGCCCTCACTGGCCTGGATGGAAATCTCTACATAGACCAAGCTGTCCTTGAATTCAGAGAGATCCACCTGCCTCTGCCTCCTAAATGCTGGAATTAAAAGTGTGTACCACCACACCCGGCAACAAATGTAATTTACGTTTATTCTATTTCATGGGTATGGGTATTTGCCCGCACGTCCGTTTGTGTGCTGTGTGCATGCCTGGTGATCACAGCATCAGAAGACGGTATCTGATGTCTAAAGCTAGAGTCACAAATGGTTTTGAGCTGTAAAGTGGATGCTGCAAACTGAAGCTAAGTCCTCTGCAAGAGCAACAAGTGCTATTAACAACAAAGACTATTAATATTTTTAGAATAAATAAATAATATAATACAATGAACTTTGTAGCCAAGCACAGTGGTGCATGCTGGAACACCCCCCCAAGGCTAAGAAATGTGGAGCACACAGCAAACCTAAGTTAAAACCACAGCTTACCATTATCTCCAGAAACCGAAAGCGATTAAAAACTTGAGTCTGGGGCAAAAGCTGTACTAGCGATGGTCTAGAAAGGGACCAGAGGGGTGATCAGCATCCCCTGGAGAACAACCAGAAAGGGACCCGAGGGGTGATCAGCATTCCCGGAGAACAAGGTTGTTTTTCAAGCACAGTAAATGATGTTTATCCAACCACAGAGCCAAACTGAAATTGTTTTGTACCGTGACTGACAGTTCCCTATGAGCCTCCCTTGGTGCTCTAAGCAATCTTGCAGTAATTCCTGTTTTTGGTGGTGGTGGTGGTTGTTTTATGAGACAGTATCTCACCATGCAACCCAAACCGATCTAAGAGTTTACTACACAGTCTAACCTACCCTGGAACTCAAATTTCTACTGTCTCAGCCTCCGTGGTGCTGGGATTACAGGTTGAAGACATTACATCTGGCTAAAGATGCTTCTTGAAAATTATTTTGTTGAAATTAGTATCCAGTTTTCCCAGATTTCTAAGGTTCTGGACAGGCTTTTAATCCTTCATGTTCGGAGTTTTCAATTTTTAGGCGACAAAAACACAGGGTAAAGAGAACTGTTAGGCTTAAGACGCTACCTCCAAAATATCTTGCCACTGAAACCTGAACAACAAAAAAAGGTAACAGGTATCTATTCGTCATTTCAGATGGGTTTTCCACCACACACAGCTTAGCACCTCCCTTGGGTGCTTCCTCCCTGATGTCTAGGCACAGAGCACCCATAAAACTTCCACCCACCAATGCTGGTGATGATGGCAGGGAGGTTGACGGCAGAAATGATGGTCTGTGTTCTCAGAGTCCCATGTCAGACTGGACAAAGGGCCGTGGGCTAGAATACTGCCGGTGCATGGGACCCGGCAGTACGAGGGCAGGCATGAGAGGGCCACCAGGTTGGAGCTGGGGGGCGCTGGGGGTGGAGCGCTGGGGGTTGTGGTCCCAGTTCTAGCAGTGGGCATTAACTAGGGTAGGTCAGAATCAGTCAGGTCTTGGCTACGGGTAGTGAATGGGTCCTGGTGGCGAGTCTAGCCTTCCGTGCTCCTGGATAGCGGATCAGGATCCCTTCCTGATGCTGACCACAAGGTCTGGTTCAGGGTCTGACCCTGCTCATAGGTAGCTGGCGTGGGTCTTCTGAGTCCTGCCTGGTGATGGGTAGTGGGTGTGGGTCCCGCCCCTCCCGAGGGTGGCTGCTGTGGGTCAGGGTCCCTCCCTGTTCGTGGGTAGCCACCGTGGGTCAGGTCCAGGCCGCAGCCCCCGCCCGACACTCACACGCGCGGCAGCTGCAGCGGCGGCGCCCCCCGCCGCTGGAACACCCCGTCCACGAACACGCCGTTCTTGCCGAGACAGCGCAGGTAGAAGTCGCCGCCCGCGTCCGGCCGGGGCTGCGCGGGTTCCGGGGCGGCCGCGCTATGGCCGCCGCCCGGGGGCGTGAAGATCTCCAGGTGGCGCCGCGAGATGAAGCTCGAGTGGCCCATGCTCACATCTACCGAGCCCTGCGACGAGTTGCGCCCAATGGTCACCGAACGCTTCTTCATGAGGTACTCGAACTCGCGGCCTTCGAGCCGCGCCACGGCCCAGCCGCCCGGCGGGGATCCGCCGCCCCCGGCCCCGCCGCCCGCGGGAGGGGCGCCCGCGCCCGAGAGCGCCGCCGCGGCCGCCATCGCCTGCGAGGCCTGGCCGATCCGCGCGGGCGCCCTAGCGGGCCGAGGCCCGGGCGCGGTCGTGGGCCGCGCGAGCCGAGCACGGTCGCGGAGACCGCCGGCCGGCGAGGAGAGCTGCGAGGGCGGGAGCTCGCACGGCCGCGCGCCGGCCCGACGACGGACGGGCACGCCGGCCAATGGGCGCGGCGCACGCAGTGGGGCTACCGAGGCCGGCCAATGGGGAGCCGCGCCGCCGAGCGCCCGCACGTCCGGCGTCGTCGCGCGACGCAGCTTGGCCGCGGCGGCGCGGAAAACCCGGGGCGGAGTAAGGAGTTGGCGTGGGGCCGCGCGCGTTCGCGGAGTGAGGGGGGTTCCAAGGTCATGACGGGCGCGAGTGCGCCCCGGGGGCCGCTGGCCACTCTTCCACTCCGCCCTAGGCTGCGTAGGGCCAGGCACGCTGCTCGAGAGCCTGCCGCATTGCCCGGTGTGTCACAGCGCGGGGCTGTAACAGAAATTACCCCGGTATACATAAGAGTTCTGCGCTCAGTAATTCATACCGAGGACTGCAAATCTGAGCATTTTGCCAGTGTGTGTGTGTGTGTGTGTGTGTGTGAGAGAGAGAGAGAGAGAGATCCCATCTCTCCCATTAGAAACCACTACGGGGGCCCGTGGGAAGAGCAGAGCTATGCAGATCGAGCAGGCCGTGAGGGGCTCCGGAAGCCAGTGCCAACGCAGAGGTAACGCTGAGACCCCTAGTGTCTTCCCCAGGGCCGAAGGGCAGTGGATGCACCTGCTTTAGCTCTGGTAAGAGAGGCACGTGGTCCTAAAGAACGTCACAGCAATATGGTGGCCCCTGGGTGCAGGCGATGGGACGCAGTGCTCTCTCACTGATGCACAAAAGGAGTTCGGGTCAGGGAGAGTGGAAGGGTAGCAGTAGTATAGACTTAAGCTGCACAGGACAAAATGGACATTCCAGCCAAGAGCTTCTAAATAGAGGCCCCAGACGGGAGGCATCAGAACATTTTTGCATTTTAATTCATTTTATGTGTCTGAACTTAAAATAAATTTAATAGAAATTAATGTGTCTTTATAACATTTACATATCTTATTTGACATATATGTGTCTGTAATTACAGTATTAATTCCTAAGGGTTCAAACTGCTTTTTTGTACTATAAACATGGCAGAGAGCCATTTCATGAAATATTAATTTGAGGCATTGTAGGTGATGTAGAAATAACTAAGTAGGTATCTAGAGACAAAACACAGTCGAAGGAAAAAGCATCATCAGGAGCAAGAGATGTTTTCCATTACCCTTCACACTGTTGTGTTGTCCTGAGCTCTTGCTTTAATACATGTTTGAGCCTAGGGCAGGTTTGAGGCTCTGCCATGTGCTTCTAGCATCTATCTATAACAGGGCTAAATCTAACTTTTTATACCTGGCTCTCCGGCAATATAAAGTAAGCATACAAATCAAACACTTACGTTGCTTTGTTTGGCTTTTGTGGTTGGTTTTGGTGTTTTCTGTGGGGAGGGAAAGACAGTCGTATATAGCCCTGGCTGGCCTGGAACTTACTATACAGGCCAAGATCACCTAGAACTCATAGAGATCCACCCACCTCTGCCTCCCAAGTGTTGGAATTAGAGGCATGAACCACCATATCTGGCCAGATCAAACACTTGGAACAGAGATATTTATTTTAAGGCAAACCTTCAATGTAAACCTAACCATTTATTACAGATGGAAACCACTCTGTATACTAATAGGATGCATGTGCTTATCTGTTCCTGTGTGTATTATAGATGAGCGTATGTGTCCCACTGTGGGACATGTGGACACCAGGGGTTGATGTCAGTATGCCCTGCTCAACGGCTTTTCTCCCGGGTCTCTTTCAATGAACCTGGAGTTCACTGTTTTGGCAAGGCTGGCTGTCCAATAAGCCCCCAGGACCCACGCTCACCACGCCCACATACTCCCTCCTATGCCCCCTTCCCACCCGGCTGAATATTTGATCCTGCAGGATACAGAGCATCTTTGATGTTTTCCAGAGTTGATCCACGTTTTGTTTGTTTGAGATTCGGTGTCATTATGTAACCCTGACTGGCCTGGAACTCAAGAGTCCCTTCCCCTGCATCCCAAGTACTTTGATTTAATGTGTACCCCAGTAAATTTCTATTTTATGATTATCAGTGTTCTTGATTTAATGTGTACTCCAGTAAATTTCTATTTTATGATTATCAGTGTTAAGAACACTGATTTATATACAGCTACAAAATAGCAGAAGTATGTTTAAGATCATTTCAATAGTTGGCAAGCCTTCCTCTAAAACAAGTGTCAACAAAAATCCTGATCCCTATGGGAGGGATAACATTATTCAAATGACTAACATTATAGGGAGCTGGCAATGACGTGAAGAGACGTGACGAGACAGAGATCCGTGAGGCACTAGGGGAGACGGTTTGTCTCCTTTTTTCCTTCCTTTTGAGGTATCATGTACCCCCAGCTCACCCCAAACACTGAACGTTCTGGGGAGGACCTTGAGCTTCTGATCCTAACAGCACCTCCCAGACGGTGGGATAAAAGCACTTGCCATGCCTGTTCATGTGGTGCTCAGGATAGATCGAGAACTTTGCGCATGATAGGCAAGGAAAATAGATCTGACTTCCTTAGGAATTTCACAAATGAATAATTTATGTTCAATCTTGAGTTTTTAAAAATATTCTAGGTTTTGACTTTTGGGGGAAGGAGGGAATAGGTTTCTTTGTATAGCCCTGGCTGTCCTAGAACGCCCTCCCTAGACCAGGCTGGTCTTGAACTCAGAGATCTGCTTGCCTCTGCCTGCAGGGCTGGTATTAAGGTTTAAGATCTTTGTATTTGTGTGCCATGTGTGTGTGAGCACTGCAGAAGCCAGAAGAAGGTATCAGATCCTCTAAAGCCGTCCTGGGAACCAAATGTAAGTCTTCTAGGTCAGCAAGCACACTTAACTGCTGTGCGATCTTTACATCTACCCCACCCCCAAAGTTACTGTCAGGATTTGAAAGGGAGTAGAATCACTAGACATGGTGGCTCATGCCTCTAACCCCAGCACTTGGGAGACAGGTGGAAGCAGGAGAATCCATTAACAGCAAGCCTTGGCTAAATGTGACATTATCTCAAAATGAAACAGAGGGGGAACTGAAGGCAAAGGGAAAGGGCGTGGAAGAGGAGCCGTGAGTGTGGCTGGGTGGAATGGTCTACAACTGTCTCAAAACCACCCAAGTTTGAAGAAAGGAAGCAGGAAAGCAGGCGAAGGGAAATGGATTTCTTGTTTTGTTTTTTGAGATAGTTTCTCCATTGTTTATTTCTGGCGAGTCTGAGACTCACTATGTAGACTAGGCTGGCCTCCAACTAAGAGATCCATCTGTCTCTACCTTATGAGTGCTGTGATCAAAGTTGTGTACGCCCATATCTATCTGAAAAAGTATGATTCTGAGACTTCATTGAATCTTCCTCATCAGCGATATGAGCCTATAGTCACATCTGCTGGGTTGGCTGAGATGAGTGAATCCCCTGAGCCGGAGTTCAAGGTACCAGGAGAGTGAAAGAGAAGGAGGAGGAGGAAGAGAAGAGGAAAAAAGGGGAGGGAGGTGGAGGGGCCCCCAAACTCGTCATGCAGTCCCAACACTGTAAAAACAGGGTGTGGTGGTGAATCTGTAGTCCTAGCACTTGGGAAGTAGAGGCAGGAGGACCGAGATGTAAAGTTCAAGGCCAGCCCAGGCTACAAAGTGAGCTGAAAACCTGGGTGACTTAGAGAGACCCTGTCTCGGAATAAAGTGAGCAAGAGACAGGGTTTGTGTATGCACTGGAGATAGAGCTCAGTTGTAGTTTTTGCCTAGCTCATGACATACCCAAGTCCCATTCCCAGCAGTAGACAGGCAGACACACACACTTTAAGCAAAACTACGTTCAGGAGCCTGGAGAGATGGCTCAGCTGAACTCTTGCTGTTCTTCCAGAAGACTGAAGTTCAGTTCCCAGCACCCACGATGCGGTTCACAAGTGCCCGTAACCCCAGCTCCAGAGCACCCAGTGTCCTCTTCTGGCCTCTGTGGTTACCCATACACACCTGACTTTTGCTCACATAGATACACATAAATAAAAATCATAATAAATCTTCCCTTTCAACTCAGTATTTCAAGGAGCCACATCCACAGAAGATATAGTGCTTCACGAACGGTGAAATGTGAGGTGTCTTCTCTGACTTATATAATGGATCTCACTCTCTCAAATGGTAAACCAGAGTAAATTCTTCAGGCAGTTTCCCATCTGTAGATGCAGAAGGGAATCCACACGTAGGATGCCGAGTGGAAAGGAAACCACATTTCCTGCATTACCCTTCCAGCCAGCTGTGCCCCTCAGGTGAGTGATGTACCCAGGGTAGCACCTGCAGCTTAAGCTGCCAGCTGCAACCCCACCTCCTGCAGTCAGCTCACTTGTGATGCGCCTGGACAGCCCACATGTCGACCAGTAATGGGTAAGGTACACACCGAGTCAAATTTTACAGCAGTCCAGAGAATGTACTGAAGAGTGCATCACCCTCCCGGCCTCTCTGCAATTGTGGTTCCAGAGGATAAACTTGGTACCCATGGATGCTAGGCACACGCTCTGCTTCTGAACTATGGCACAAGCCCTGACAGGACTATTTCTAAATTACCTGTAACAGAAACCAAATTTAGTCTTTGAGACAGAATTTCATCATGTATAAGTATGGTTATCCACAGTAGTGTAAACCAATACAGCCTTCCAGGTAGGAAACAGACTAAGATCAGGCCTCTGCCGAACCAGAGCAGGAACACTGTAAAACAGAGCACTGGGTAGATATGATGAACTTGGGATTATGCTGTGTCTCTCACTGTCTCTCTGTCTCTGTCTCTCTGTCTCTCTGATGCTGGGACCAGCCACGAGTCAGCAGACATTGTCTACTCTGCAACTGTCATGCTGCTTTGACCAGGTCCTGTCTGTCAAGTACTTGCTCACTTCATGCTTCCATTGTTTTGGGGTTTTTTTTTGGGGGTGGGGGTGGGGGAAGGAGGTGAGACAGGGTTTCTCTGTGTATCCCTGGCTGTCCTGGAACTCACTCTGTATCCTAGACTGCCCTCTAACTCACAGAAATCCTCCTGCCTCCGCCTCCAAGTGCTGGGATTAAAGGCATGTACCACCATGCTTCCATTGTGATGCAGGGTTAGGATTAGGGTTAGGGGTCAGCGTCAGGGTTAGAAAGGCTCTTGCTGTCCTGAAAAGCTCACGGGGCCACAGCCCAGCGTCAGTGAGGTGAAGGCCCTACAACTCAGGGTTAGGGGTCAGGTTAGGGGTCAGGGTCAGGGTCAGGGTCAGAAAGGCTCTTGCTGTCCTGAAAAGCTCACAGGGCCACAGCCCAGCGTCAGTGAGGTGAAGGCCCTACAACTCATATCTTAGCACCTGGCCGCGGTTGCTATCATGGATGGTGCCATGAAGTCTGCAGGCAGTCAGTCCTGTCCCACACTGACTCCAGTCAGAGCCTTCTCCTGACCTATTAGGAAGGGACTCTGGGTTATTATGAGAAAGGTCTTCTCTCCCAGGCTGGGGCATGGTGAGCGAGCGAGCGAGCGAGCGAGCGAGGCGGATTGCAGGGGCAGTCCAGGTAGGAGAACAACATCTGACTCCTTCAGCTCTGCACTCAAGACCCCGCTGCAGTTTATTCCATAGCCAGTTACTTTGGGCATGGATACCCAAGGCATATAGACCGAAAGCAAAAACATCATCATTTATGTCAGTGGTTCTCAGCCTTCCTATGCTGCAACCCTTTAATATAGCTTCTGTTGTGGTGACCCCCAACAATTACAAAATTATTCTGTCGCCACTTCATAACTGTAGTATCGCTACTGTTCTGAATTGTAATATAAATATATCTGACATGTGACCCCTTTGCAAGGGTCACAACCCACAGGCTGAGAACCACTGGTTTACAACGACATATCCAGTTACACTCCTAGACAGACTCACAGGAGTAACAGAACATAAGCCAGAGCTGAAGATACTGAGGGTCAAGGGAGTCACAAATTGAGCAAAATTCAGGGGCTTCATCACTCCCCTTTATCTCCTGGATGGTCTCTAGGAACTATCACAGGATTTTGTGAATTTCACCATCGGGCAGCTATTTCTGTGTGGACATACCGTTTCCCCTAAGGCATGCTCACACTAGCAGTACTGAGGGCTGAAGGGATGCTGTCCCAGGCCAGTGGGCTTTGTGCAGGAGAGAGCTACTCCAGGCCTATTTACATGAAAAGGCACTGGGGAGGAGTTTAGAGAGGCTGGGCATTCCAAAGCTGTTTCCCCCACTCCGGGGTCTACTGAGCCTCAGCTCCATCTACCTGCCCCATAGCAGTAGCCAGGGAGCTGCACCTCCCTTAGGACCCCAAAGCCTAGGTGGGCTACCCTCTTAATTCTCTACTTGTTTATTTTTAAATATACATTGCATTGAACGCAGGGCGTCATACACGACATTCTCGGCAGCCTTTCTTCTGAGGTGAGTCCAACTCAACGCTGAATCACAGGTCAAGTAAAAAAAAAAAAAAATGACTCACGCACACCGGCGGTCCAGCTTGCCACGGTTGTAAGGGCTGCTGGCCTTCGGACTATGAAGAATATGGCTACTGTCACTATGACTTACAACTAGTGTAATTTTCTTTAGAGTTATTTTGGGGCTGTGGCCTAGGTGGTACATCTGCACGCCACAGTGCCTGTGTGAAAGTCAGATCACAGCTTGTGGGCGTTGGTCTCTCCCTCCACCACACGGACTCCACGGATCAAACTAAGGCTGGTACCAATGAGCCATCTTGCTGGCCCTAGAATTCAAAATTACTTTTAAAAAATGTATGCAAGTAAAAGAGCCAAATTGGGCCATTAGACTTGGCCTCTATAAAGGCCACAGTTATCCACTAGACAGCAGCCTGGCCCTTCCTGCTGTGTCCATCTCTGCAGCAATAATCCTAGGCTCGTGGATCATAGCCCTAGGGTCTTGATTCTTTAAGAACACATGATTTCAAAAAACAAAAAACAAAAAACCTGCAAATCAGGGGTATGTCCCGGGCCTCTCTGGGCTCTTTCTTACAGTCCTGGGGTAAAAGGGTACGCAGACAGGGAAAATGCTTCTCCTGTGTGCAGACATGCACACCCTCACACACTACAAAGATGGCACCACATGAAACTGCATGTCCTGGGGTGCTGCCCCTCCTGCAGTGCCCCGCTGTTTCTTAAAGCACCCACCACTCTCCACTCAGAGCTGCCCCCTCCTGCCCTTCAGGCTTTGTCACCACTTGATATCCAGGCTGTCTGTGCAGGGCTCCACGCTCCGGTAGCTGGTGTGCAGCACCTCCTGGACTTTGGGGGATTCAGTGCCCTCCAGCCACCCCTGGTACAACTCCTGCACATGCTCACTGCTCTCTGGGGGCCGCACAGGGATGCCGGAGTAGATCCCTTCCATTTGCTGCAGTAGTGCACGATCTGTGTGGCCATCCTCTGTCTGTGCTTGGCCTCTGCCATTTAAGCATCCTGCAAGACACACAAGTAGGCCTCTTCTTTTCTGTGGGTGGCCTGTTAGGGGAGCTTTACCTCAGGGCACGCAGTTGGAAGCAGGAGAAGCATGAGATGGGTAGCACTATGTGACCTGAGATTGTCGCTGGGGCTCACAGTATTGTCATGAGCCTGCCCAGGAGGAGAGCCCCGGGTGTTCTGACCACACACATTACCCAGAAACTGCTCTTACCCAAAGGCCTGAAGAAGCAGACAGCTATGTCTGCTGTCTGGATTCTTGGCTCCTAATAATTATGCAAACCTAAAGCGCACAGAATGGCTGGCAGGCTTTGAGCACAACTGCTTGCTCACCGTGTTCAGTGTGCAGGCCCAACAAGGCTGGGTTGGGGCTGTGTGAGGTATATGAGCTCTCCACACACCCACACACCCCAGTCATACAGTCTGGGTATGTGACGCCTTCTGTCAGTACAGCCCACTCTTAAACCTGCAGATGGCACCTTCATGTGTAAATGCCTTTAAGTGCCTAGGGCTGGGAACAGCTCAGTGCTAGAGTGTGTATCTAGTGTGTTCAAAGTGCCAGTTTCCAATCCTAGCACCTTAAGACTTTCATTTAAAAGAACCAGGAGATAGGCTGGGAACACATAGCTCAGTGGGAGAGCACTTACCTACCACATGCAAAGCCTTGGGTTCAGACTCCAGTACCAGGAAAAACAAACAAGCAAAGCAGCAAGCAGCAGCAGCAGCAGCAGGAACAAATTCCCACCTGGTTGGACTTCACCCTCCACTGTTCCAAGCCACCTAGCAGCCGGACTTTGGATGTGCACCTTTTCAGTGGGTATGAGCCACTTCCTCTCCTTTCCAGACATATACAGTTTCCCCCAGAAAACAAGGTGAGCCCTCCGAGAGGCTCCAGCTTGTCTCTACCTGCTATAGCACAAGCTCGAACAGAGCATCTACCTCCCTGAGCCTCAGGAAAAGTAGATGCCCCTGCTTTCATCCCCTCTTCTAAATGCTGGCTACTGACTGTTTCCCTCCTCTAGAAGATCCCTGAGGACATGGACTAGAAATACAGGCCTCTCCTTTGTCAGACTCTTTATGGATCCTTTCTTCATTTCTGACTACTGTCAGACACTGCCTGGCTCCCTCTGGGCCTTTCTGAGAACTCGAGTGTCCTACTTGAGTACACCAAGCTCAGGATGACCTAGACATTCCTGATCTTGAGATAGCTCCTTCATACCCAGGGGTGTAGACAGACTGCTTCAGGTGGCTCCCTTCGTTCTCCAGGACTTACCCTACTGTATGAGCAGGAGACCCAGGCACTAGTCCTCTCCTCACTCTGTCTGGCCTGTTTTCATTGTCTCTCCATCCTAGTTGGGAACTTTCCTCACCTGCCTGGGTCTTTACATCTACATGGTTCAATTTTCCTCTGTAGCATGGGGAACTCTTAGAGAGCAGTAACATCTGCCTTTTCTGCTGCCACTGTGCACAGGTTCAGCTTCTACTCTAGTAGACCCCGTGTACTGACTCCACGTGAGTGACCTTAGGAGCTGGTTCCCATCTGGTATGAGGTGGGATTTCCACACGGCACCTACAAGGGGTGGTCTAAGGATACAACTATCTACTCACATTTCAGTTGAGGGAAGGGAACCTTCATGGCTGAGGATGGCATGCCACGTGTGAGGGACACCCTGCCTTGCATGGTTATTGTTGGACAGGCTGTTAGTGGGCCTTCTGAACCAAACCCCTTACCTCTGGGACATGCGAGGACCTCCACAAAGTGATATGGGAATTTGCCCTTCTTGAGCTTCAGGATCATGTTCTGGATATTTCGAAAGCCGTACGCTGCAGCAAAGCGCAATAAGACCTCCCCATTCTTCTCAAGGGTAACCTCATGGAAGTCTTTGTTTCTATAAATCAATAAAACTGATTTTAATGGCCAATGGCCTAAAGATCACTTGTTAGTCTGAGGTACACTCTCACTATGTAGCCCAGGCTGACTTTGAGCTCACAATCCTCCTTTGGTCTCCCCAGTGCGAGGTTTACCATAGCTGCCCATTTTCCAACTTAAGTTTCAAATGTCACCAAGATAATGTCAATGGAAAAGGCCCATCTACTGTAACCAGTGCTGGTTTTCCCATGGAACAGCCACAGGTAGAACAGGCAAGTATACCGTATACCACAGGCACGCCACCCATACTGCACACAGGCAAGTATACC
>JADRCH010000053.1:8901699-8948938 GCA_019843965.1 Rhynchomys soricoides | reverse complement strand
CCCCTAAGGTGGGTTCCTATGCCTCCCCCCCTAAGGTGGGTTCCTAGGCTTTCCCCTAAGGTGGGTTCCTATGCCTCCCCCCCTAAGGTGGGTTCCTAGGCTTCCCCCTAAGGTGGTTCCTATTGATTTTGAAATTACATCCATTCCCAGCATCCCATGAGGAAGCCAGGTTAAACCTCTCTTTAATCTGTCTAACCTTCCTGCTTCTCCATGCTCATCTGTGTGCACAAGCACTTTTCCTTCTACAGGAAGGATGTTGGTGGCTGTGGTGTGAGAGCACATTATCTAGAAGCCAGCTGTCCATGTGGCTCTCCCAGTCCTGACTCATCTGGAGAAGGACTCTGAAGAATCATCTTCTTCACTGAGACCATAACACCCACTGGCTATCAGTGCCATCAGACAGCTTGGTCACACTGGCCTGTCAGAGCAGCCGTTCACCTCTCACCTGATGTCAGCACACAGTCAGTGCCCCTAGCACCATTTAAAGTAGTGGAAAGTCCCTCTCCAAGAGCTTCCAACTTCTTATCATAGCAAGGAGCCACGACAACATGGAAGATTTTCTCTGGAGACAGATTCTGTGGAGGAGAGCACTCAGCTTAGAGAACAGGGAGGCAGTGATGGCAGCAGAGCATGGGGTGGTCCCAACTGCCAATCCCTCCCTACCCCATGGATGTTTCTGTCCCGTGAGTTCTGCACAGGTAACAGGTTCATGCTGCACTGCTTTACCTGAAGACTTTCTGAAACTGTTCAAGTGACAACATCTAGACCTCTGCTGAGACAAACCTAGAGCCAGTGGTGCCCAGTGACTTTTTTTTTTTTTTTTTTTTTTTTTTTTTTGGTTTTTCAAGTCAGGGTTTCTCTGTGTAGCCCTGGCTGTCCTGGAACTCACTCTGTTCACCAGGCTGGCCTCGAACTCAGAAATCCGCCTGCCTCTGCCTCCCAAATGCTGGGATTAAAGGTGTGCGCCACCACTGCTGGCACCCAGTGACTTTTACATTGAGGCCTAAGTAGAAAAGCCCTACTCCGGGCGGGGTAGAGCTCAAGAGGAAACATATTTTGATCCTAGCCATCTAGGGGTTTTAGCCAAGTGATTGCCAGAGGCCAGAGCTCTAGGCCCGGCTGTCCCACTAGGAGCTGCAAGAGGATCTGTAACTTGGGCTCCACTCAGAGAGCACAGGGCTGGCAGCCATGAGAAGACTAAGAAGCACCAGAACTCTCAGAGCAGGTATAAGAGGCCAAGAAGAATGCAGACTACCCCATAGCCAATTTTCTGTCCCTTCAACTCAATACACATATGGTGTGGGTGTATTACCAACTGTGGTGACTTTATAAACGAAAAAATGTTTTCTATGGCTAAATGAGGTTGTCAGGTGGATGTGGCCGTCAGGCTGCTGCAGTGTTTGGGAAGTCCTTCCCTTTGATGTATTTTCTAGTTACTGTGGGACCCAACCAGTTATTCACATGAAAGAAGAAAGGCAGGGTGCAATCTGCACCTTGGAACTGAAGAGGAGGATGGGCTGAGGCAAAGGTTATAAAGGATCCCTTCATCTATCATGTGACAGACAGTGTTAAGATCATGGGACCAGGGGCTGGAAAGAACTGCACTGGAGAAGACCGGCTGTTCGCCTTTAATCCCAGTACTTGGGAGGCAGAGGCAGGCGGATTTCTGAGTTCAAGGCCAGCCTGGTCTACAGAGAAACCCTGTCTCTAAATAAATAAATAAATAAATAAATAAATAAATAAATGACCAGCTGTTCTTCAGAGGCCCTGGGTCCAATTCCAAGCACCCATGTAGCAGCTTACAACGATTCCAGTTTCAGGGGATCTGATGGTGTCTTCTGGCCTCTGTAGGCACCCGGCATACAAATGGTATATAGACAGACAGGCAAAACATTCATACCCATAAAATAAGATGTAAAAATTTTTTTAAAAAGGGGGGTTGGGTATGGTAGCGCATTTCTTTAATCAGCAGCTGGCAGAAATCTATGAATCTGAGGCCAACCCAATCTACACAGTGAGTTCTAGGACACCCAGAATTGCATAGAGAGTCCCTGTCACAAAAAAACCAAACCAAACCCAACCAAAAAGGCAGGCTAGGGATGCTATCCATGACCTGGAGCAGAAAGCCAGGATAGAGATGAGGCTTAGCTTCCTGGGGCAGCCAGAACAGAAGCAATCAGGCCATGTCTCCGTGGGTGAGTCCATGACCACATTATCCACAGTGCACAATGTTTCTCCTCAGGCCTAGCTCACCTTGGGTCTACTCTCTGCTGCTACTCTCTGGAGACACTGGCTTACCTGCTGTCTGGCAAAGTAATCCTTCACCAAAGAGCCCATGACCTGCTGGGGGGACTTGGCAGTACAGAGATATGGGGTGATGGGACGTCCTAGTACCCGCTCGGCATATCTGACCCAACCTAGAGAGAGAGAGAGTGAGCGCACATGAGGTCAGTTCCCATAGTTTTCTCTGACCTTCTATTACTGGGTACAGTGAATTCCTGAGAATGTCACCCCAGGGTGAGCCAAGACACCTTCTCTGTACTGTTCCTATTCATAAGATGTCCTACTCTACAAAACTGAGTGTGATGGGCCTGCTGTCCTCCAGCCAAAGCTATGGCCATGATTATTTCTACAGTTCTGGTTGTGCTCACCAGGACAGGCAGAGGTCAGCATGGGCAGCTCACGCTGTTCCTCACTGTGCTGGTGATACCGGCGTACAAATTCCTTCTGACTCTCCAGAATGCTGAAATCTGCAGCAATTGTGGTGTCAAATACATAGTGCACTCCTGTAAGAAAGAAGAACATGGATTCTTCTCTCAGACCAAGTATGGATCCAGATCACATCTGACTTCTCTGTACTCAGTCTTTCATTTTATACGAAGACAAGATCTTACGATGCAGTCCTAGCTGGTGCCAAGCTCATTAGGCTATATAGACTTAGGTTGTGATCATCTATCTGATTTCAAGTGTTATGATTAAAAGCGTGGACCACAACACTTGGCTTTTTTGTTTTTATTTTTAATAAGGTCTCTTGATGTAGCCCAAGCTAGCCATAAACTTGGTGTCTTCCCACCTCAGGCTGGATGCTAGCACTGCAGGTAGAAACAACCACCCCCAGCTTCTGAGCACCCCGATTCTTCCTCAACTTTGCCTTCTCCTGTTTCAGTCACACACACAGATCACAGATGTGACAACACGTCTCTCCCAGCCACCACCACAGTTAGTCTTGATACTTTTCCTACAACAGTGGCCTGGTTCTGACGGGCGTTTTACTTTTTTCTTGCCTAAAACAAAGTCCTGGCCAGCCTGGAACTCATTGTGTTCACCAGACTGGCCTTAAACTCATGGATGAGTCTACTGCCTTTGCAAAAGAAGAGGGCCTCTGTAGAGTCTAGCAGTTTACAAGAACAAGAAAGGAAGGAAGATGAGGGGTGGGAAGGCATGTGTGACAGTGTCCTTGCCTCTCACTTTTACGTATGGGGTGGGGGTAATGAATTTACACCAGCACTCTCCTGTGCTGTAGAGCCCTCACTTGCTGAACCATCTTGCTTGCCCACCACCTTACTCTTTGAGATAATTTTCTCACAGAACCTGAAGTTTGCTATTTTGGCTAGACTGGCTAGCTAGGAAGTCCCTAAAATCTACTTGCCTCAGTTCTTCTGTAGTTGGAGGAACTGGCTACCACGCCTCATTTTTTTTTTTCAGACAAGGGCTCACTGTTTACCCCTGGATGGCCTAGTACTTACTATCTTGACCAAACTGACCCTGAACTCCTAGAGATCCACCAGACTCTGCCTCACAAGTTCTTGGATTAAAGGTCTAGACAACCCGCCACTGTGGCAGACTCCCATCTGTCATTAAGAGCACATGCCAGCCCGGGCTGGAGATGTAGCTGAGTCCTACAGCTTGCCTAGCTAGAGATAGTTCATAGAAAAATGGGCATTAGTCCCTGCGGAAATAATTATCAACTGATCATTCTGTGAGCTGGAGGCAAGTGTAGAAGCTCCCAGTAATTACTGCCCACAGTTCGAAGGTGCTCACTTCTTACTACGGAGGGGCCGGGCTCACTGTTACAAACACACCCACCCACACCCAGCACAGCTGTGTGATGACACAGGGAATGGGGTCCTT
This sequence comes from Rhynchomys soricoides, assembly GCA_019843965.1. Classification (NCBI taxonomy): domain Eukaryota; kingdom Metazoa; phylum Chordata; class Mammalia; order Rodentia; family Muridae; genus Rhynchomys; species Rhynchomys soricoides. The sequence continues at coordinate 8,944,807 of JADRCH010000053.1, read as the reverse complement.
TTGACACTGCAGGAGTCTCTCCTCAAGTTTTTCTCTCCTGCGCCCTTGAAAGTTGAACTTGAAAAATGAAAAGGGCCCTTCATGAGCTGAAAGTACACATCGTCACTGTCATCAAGAGTCGACTCACTCACCAAGACTTTTGAGGAAGCCACACAGCCTTCTAGATGCATCAGTGACACTGAGGTTGAATTTAACAGCAAAATAAGGCAGAGACTGAGGACACACAGACACAACCAAAACTCTGTGCTTTGAGGTGTCACATCTCTAGAGGGAGAAACAATAATGTTACATGTTTCATGGAAAATCATAGAAACAGTTTTTGGTTTTTTGTTTGTTTTTCCAGGACAGGGTTTCTCTGTGTAGCTCTGGCTGTCTTGGAACTCACTCTGTAGACCAGGCTGGCCTCGAACTCAGAAATGCACCTGCAATGCAGGGATTAAAGGCATGTTGTACCACAGCCCAGCAAAACATAAAAAAATTTAAATTACATTTTAAGGGGGAGAGGGGGAGGAAGGGAGGGAAAGAGAGAGAGAGAGAGAGAGAGAGAGAGAGAGAGAGAGAGAAAGAAAAGAAAAAGATATAGGCTACAAAGCAAGTTCCAGGACAGCCAGGGCTACATACACACACACACACACAGAGAGAGAGAGAGAGAGAGAGAGAGAGAGAGAGAGAGAGAGAGAGAGCGCATAGAATCTTGGTGGGGTGTTAAGTGGTTGGCTCTTATCATCCCAGAGATGAGAGCCAGGCGGATTAGCACCAGTGTCTTCCATGCCTAGGCTTCTAGTGTTAGCTCCAGCCAGGGTTGTCGTCTGTGAGGCTCCAAGGTGGGGCTCATTACCTGCAGGTGGAATGCAGGGTGACAGGAAAGCTACTGGAAATTTCCAACAAGATCCAGTTTAGATTTTAGCCTGCACCACTTACCACCCTGTTACTTTGTGCCCTTTTAAAAGTTCTAGCCAATATAATCCAAGCACAAGAGGAGCAAGGCTCCCATCAGGCTGCACATGCCTATAGTACTAGTACTGTACAGGCTGAGAAAGGAGAACAGAAAAGTTGAGACCAGCCTCAGATACACAGACAATGTCACACAACACAAAAAAGTAATGATTACAAAATAGATTTTTTTTATGCTTAATAAAACTATAAAACTAAGATACTTTGACAAATCAGTCAAAAATTAAATTTATAAAATGCTACATACTGCCAGCCGGTGGTGGCACGCGCCTTTAATCCTACCACTCAGGAGGCAGAGGCAGGCAGATCTCTGTGAGTTGATCTGCAAAGAGTGAGTGGACAGCCAGAGCTACACAAAGAAATCTTGTTTGGAAAACCAAATAAAATAAAATACCACATACAAGATAAAGATGTTAACCAATAGAACTCCAATATGCCTACAAAAATTAACATCATGGAAGATAACAATAAAATGTAGTGTGTTTCACAAAACATCAGTAAACCCCACCACATCAAGAACAAGTCACACATACAAAGAATCAAAAAGGAATGATACACATTGATGGGGCCATATACTCAGGCACATGGCTGTCAAGCCCCCTGGATGGGGCTGGAGAGATGGCTCAGTGGTTAAGAGCACCGACTGCTCTTCCAGAGGTCCTGAGTTCAAATCCAAGCAACCACATGGTGGCTCACAACCATCTGTAATGGGATCTGGTGCCCTCTTCTGGTGTGTCTGAAGACAGCTTCAGTGTACTCACATACACATGAATGATATTTGTGTGTGTGTGTGTCTGACTATGATGGATAGTTTTATGTCAACTTGACACAAGCTAGAGTTGTCTGAAAGGAGGGAACCTCAATTCAGAAAATGTTTCCATAAGATATAGTTGCAGAGCATCTTCTTAGTTATTGACGGGGGAAGATACCACCCCTTAATGGTGGTGATCCTGGGTTCCATAAGAAAGCAGGCTGTGCAAGCCATGATGAACTAGCCAGTAGCAGCACTCCCCCGTGGTCCTGCCTCCAGGTTGCTACCCTGTTCCTAAGCTGACTCCCCCTTCAATCATGCACTAATATGTGGACATGTAAGCCAAGTAAATCCTTTCTTCCCCAACTTGGTCTTGGTCATAAACAGTGGTACTGTATCATCACAATAACAGTAACCCTAAGCAGGACTCTACCATCCATCCATCCATCCATCCATCCATCTATGCTAGACAAATGTCCTACCACTGTGGTTGCCCAGGGTGGTCACTTTCTACCCTAGGCAGAATTTGAACTTGCACGTCTCTTGCCCCAGTTGCCCGGTCAATGGAATTACAGGTCTACCCCATTGGTTCTGGCTGACACCATACCTTATTAAGATTCAGGACATGGAGGAAATCCTTGGCGCTCTGCTGGGAAAGCTGGACACCTTCTTCCACAGTCACACAGCTGTCACATGCCAGGCAGTCACTCAGAAATATCTTTGCATCAGCCAACTTATGGAATTCTCCCTTCTATGAAAGAAAATGCTGTTAACATCATTTCTTTTCTTTTATCTTTTGAGATAGGATTTTAAGACCAGGCTGGCCTCAAACTCACAGAGATCTACCTGCCTCTGCCTCCCAAGTGCTGGGATTAAAGGCACATGCCACCACTGCCCGGCTGGTAGCACTGGTTTTTTTAGGGATGGTAACTATCTAAGCACAATAAAGCAAAGAGTTGGCATTCAACATGGAGACAAAGTCATGCCTGAGGTGTCAGGAGCTACTGGGCAACAATTTCAGTTCTGAGCAACTCGGGGTGCACAAGGCCCCTGAGAGCTCTGAGGAGTCATGCAGATACGGTCGAGGGTGAACTAGTCCCAGCATTGTCACATGGGAAGATGATACTCCTGCCTGCTGCATAGTGACCTGATGGTCATCTCTCCTCCTCTTCTTCCACCCTTCCCCTCCAGAGCCTGAGCCAGCTTCTGGCTTCCCTGCCTAGCTCCTCCAGCTCCACACAGATGAGCAGACTTTCCCTAGTTAGGACTGGCTTGAGGGTCCCACCTGTGAGCAACACAGACATCAGACGTCAACCCCAGCTCCCAAGTCTGAACTGCTGGTGCCCATCAGTGCCTTACCCTTACCTTTAAAAGGCGGACTGAACCCCTGGATGCTGGGGCTCTAGGACCTTGGCCCCTTCAACCCCATTTTGAACCCCACCTCCCGTGTCCTACCCTGGCCCTTTTTAGTCCCCAGAGAAATCTACTAAAGCACAAGCCACATTTCCATTGCTTGAAGCCCCTGACAGCACTCTCTCAGAGCAGGGTTCACAGCGCAGGTTTGCCTGCCAGGCCCCTCGGGGCTCACATTCAGTCATACTGGCTTTGACTGTTCTTGGGTCCTTTCAGAAAATATTTCAAATGAGCTCTCACCCACCTATTGGCCCTAACAGAGCTGGCATCCTGAAATTTCTTTTCAGTGCCCATTACCACACAGTGCCAACTTGCCTGCCCCCCTTAATGACCTCACAGGGGTGAGCATCTCGTGTTCCTTCTGCTCCCTGGACTCTCTGAGAGCCTAGAAGGTGCTTAGGTGGGTGTCATAGCTCTCCTAGCAAGTGCAAGGCTCAAGTTCAAATCAGGTACTACTAAAACATGCAACAAATGAAAAACCACAGGTGTTCAGTTAGTGATGGTGAGTTAACACAGGAAGATGCTAAAATAAGCCAGAGTCATTTCAGCCAGTTACAGACGCTCTGGAGGGAGTCTGTGCAACTTTATGTTTTCATGGTTTGTTGATAGTTTTAGATAGGCTCTTGCTCTGTAGATTTGATCTGGAATTCACATGTAGCACAGGGTGGCCTTGAACTTATCACAGTTGCATCTTAGAACTCTGAGTGATGAGACTACAGGTGTGTGTCAATATGCTTGCTTGCATTTGTGGGGTGTGTGTGTGTGTCTGTGTGTGTGCTGAGCACCATGACACATGCCTTTAATCTCAGCACTCCAGAGACAGAAGCAAGTGGATCTCTTGGGTTCAGGACCAGCCTGGTCTACATAGTGAGTTCCAGGCCAAGGAGAACTACATAGTGAGATCCTGTCTTCAAAAAAAAGTAAACCGACAACATTCAGGGTCCAGGCTGGTTTCCTTCCCACCCCTCATCTTCCTTCCTTTCTTGTTCTTGTAAACTGCTAGACTCTACGGAGGCCCCCTTTTTGATACAGTCCTCACCATTTGCAAAGCGGCCTTCTAGTTCCTGTCACCAGGGCCCCCGGGTCAGCGCAGCCTCCCCGCCACACCTCGGGCTTTCTAGATAGGCACTGGAAGCTGCAGCTGTCTTCTAAGTGACTTCCCTCGAGTCTCCCCCTGCTTGCTGGCTTCTATATGGTGCTCTGTGACCTATCCTAAAGCATACATGGGGGATCGGGGGGAAGGCCACATAGACACAGATTGAAAAACAAAAAAAAGATGCTAGGCTTAATGATGCATGCCTTTAGTCTCAGGACTCCTGAAGCAGACAAAGGATCACTGAACTCAAGGCCAGCAGGGTCTACACAGCAAGTGTGACCATCTCTAAAAGTAAATAGATAAATAGGAGCTGGAGATGGCTCCTCTGTCAATAGCACCGGCTGCTCTTTCAGAAGACCCAGGTTAGATTCCCAGCATCCACACAGTGGTTAACAACCATCTGTAACTCCAATCCCGGGGAATCAAACATCCTCCTCGGACCTCTGCGGGCACCAGGCATTTATGTAGTGCAGACATCTATCCAATATTCCATCCTACCTTGAATTCTTACTTCAGGGCTCAGTCTTTTAAAACTGCCAAGATGCTGGCTAGACTGTGTTCAAACTTATCTCGCCCTTACCAGAGCCTCGGGAGGGAAGAAACCCAGCTCCTCGAAACACTGATAAGAAAGAGGGCCTTAGAAGGTTGTTTTATTTTTTTGGAGAGAGCATTTTGCTGTGTAGTCCAGGTAGGCCTCTACTTCTCAGGTATGTACTAACATGTCAATGGGACTTTATGTGACAGGGTAGGCCTAGTGTCCAAAGCATTGGCCTAAACTGACCCAGGACTCCAGGGACCACTGCCTCTCGGTGTTCCCCAAAGCTTAGTTTCCAAAGCACAGCCCTGGCATCCAGGAGAGCCAGAACTGCGCCCATCATATTCAACATCAGAACTACTAGGATGAAGAAAAACAGAATCCTACCACCTGCTTCCCCCATGTCATTAATTCCACACTTACATAAAAAAAGTTTTATATTACACTGATTGCTTTCTTGTTTGATGTTTTGTGTGTGCATGTGTGTCTGTGTGTGTGCACATATGTTGGTGTAGAGGTAGGAAGGCAACTTGTAAAAGCTGGTCCTCTCCTGTCACCAGATGTCACATATGGGTTCTGGGGATCAAACTGACATCCTAAGCCTCTATGGCAAGTGTCTTTACCAGCTGAGCTATCTAGTCAGCTCTAAAATCAATTTATTTGTACACGATTGAGCTCAGAACTTCAGGCCAGCTAGGTAAGCACTCTATCAGTTGATTAAATCCTTAGCCCTCAGTTATTGTTTGGAGACAAGGTCTCATTATGTAGCTTAGATTGACCTTGAATGGGGACTCCAGAGGTGTGCCAGAATTCCTGACTGGTCCTAATATTTCCTAAGAGAACAGGGACTGTAACCTTCTCTGTGAATCCATAGCATGGCAGGACACATGCAGAAGCAAATGCCTCTTTAGAGCAGGAAGTGAGGCAGGTAGAAAGCTCAGCTCCGAGTGTGACACAATATATACAAATAAGTATCACTATTAGCTAAAACAAGAACTGAACTAAACACACAGTCACTTAAACAGCAAGCTTAACGAATCATGAAACTTGAGCTTCTAGTCTTTGCATGGGTTACAGAACGTGAGTTCCTTCCATTTAATAGAATGCAAGTTTCAACACTGTACCACGATGTTCCCATTTCTCATGCAATACCTGGCCTGGTATGTTTGAGAAGACTCAAGACTGTCCTAAACATGGCCCTTACTTCAGTCTTTCTTGGAGCAGTGAAGTGTGAGGTGACATGAGATCCTGACAGGAGAAACAACAACAGTAGCCACCCCATTCACCGTAGGCTGACACAAAACTGAAACGGTTACTTGCCTCATCATTCTCCTGGGCTGGGCTGGGCGCATCAGTGGACACATTCTCCTGGTCATCAGTTTTTGATTTTTTGCTACATTCCTTTAAAAAAAGGGGGGGGGGGTAGAAGGGAAAATTATTTTTTATTTTCTCTATTTATATTTTTATTTATTTATTTATTTTTAGATCAAGTCTTTCTACATAGTCCTGGCTGTCCTGGAACTCACCATGTAGACCAGGCTGACCTCAAACTCACAGAAAGTTTGCCTTTGCCTCATGAGTACTTGGATTAAGGTGTGTGCTACCATAACAAGTTTTCTGTTTTTTTAAATGAGCTAGGGTCTTGATAAATTGCACTGTCTTTGAGTTTATAATCTCCTGTCTCAGTCTCTGAAGCACTGGGACCATAGGTATGTACCACTGAGCACAGCCAAGAATAATTTAGTGTGATGCCAAAAAACCAAAACATATCCTAAGAAGTTGATATAACTTCTAGAAACCCTTTCTACAAAATAAAATCATCCATACTTATGTAAGGGTACATATAACATACACACCCTCCATTTGTATTGTTTGTGATAACTAAGAACAGAAATGACCTAGCTGTAATGGATATAAGAACACTTAGATGTGGCTATTACACAAGAGTACAGGCGATTCTCTGAAAAAGAACAACGGATGGAGTATTTGGCTATGATCCTGTGAAAACAAGATTCCTGCACATACATGAGGCAAGTGAAGGCACTGCACATGTGAAGGCAAGTGCTGCGGCTGTCAGTCACTTCAGCCACCTAGTGGAGCAAGACAGGAGGGCCTGCCTACCCGATTCCTTCTCCAACGTCTTTTCATTGAAGTTTGTTGTTTAAGTGTAAGAGCCGCTCAAAGCATTTCTAATTACTTTATTAATCGTTCAATTCCACAACAGGGTGCCAGGACCGAGATCAAGCACTGGCCCCAGAACAGTAGCTTCCAAGGCGAGTCCCCGCGGTGCCCTCGCCCGCAGTGGACAACAGCCAGCTCGCCGCCCAGTCCTCCGCAGACAGGTGATGGCTGTCAGAGACCGACATAACACAGAGCAAGGTGCACCCGGCCGAGCCCGACCCTCACCGTCGGCTCGCGGCCTTGGCTTTCGCCCCTAGCCCCGCCGGACGACGAACCCACCTTTCGTGTGCAGTGCTCACACTTCATCTGGAGTGGGACTGACGGGAGGCCGACGCGCCTAAGCTGAGCGGAATAGGGAAGACTGGAACACCGCCGCCTGCCGCCCGCTAGCGACCTGCGACCCTTTGTTGTCTTCTTCCACGGAGGCCCCGCCCCCAAGGGCTGTGATACACCAATGAGAGAGCCGAAGCAAGATGAGCCACACCCCTGGGCCAATGAAAAGAGTGCAAGGATGGTATGGCACGCTCACCCCTCCTCTGCCCTCTAAGCCAATGAGAGTGTCAGGAAGTGGCAGGTCCCTCCCAGAAGCCAATCAGAAAACGGGGGTGGAGCCTGACCTTCGAATGGTAGCAGCCGGGCCGGGACGTATCCTGTCAGTTTTTGCCTGGCTAAGGTCTGATGGTGAAAGTTGGCAAAGGTAGATGTAGGGGGCATGAAGAGTGCGCTGACCGAGCAGAGGAGGCTGAACCGCAGCGACTTCAGAGCGCCTTGCACAGAGGTCGCGGCCTGGCCAGCTCAATCAAGTTAGCGTCGTCAGCTCGTCTCTACTACATCTCCTGGAGGGCTCCGCCCTCTGCTGCCGCCATGACCATCCAGCGAAGCCTCACGTAGGCCGGTGCGGCACAAGTGCACATGCGCAGCAGGCTTGCGTTGCTTTATGGGCTTTGCTGAAGCTGGAGAGTAATTCAAAGCAGGCTGAACTTGAATCTTGGCGAGTTAGGGCATGCTTTTAATCCCAGAACCCAGGAGGCAGAACCAGGTAGATCTCTGAGTTCCAGGGCAGTCGGTGCTACGCATGTACCTGTCTAGGATTGTCAATTACCCAACACTCAGGAGGCTGAGGCAGGAGAATGCTAAAATTAAAGCCAACACTCCCCTGCTACACAGTGAGGCCTGTCTCCAAGGCAGACTAAATGCCTTATTTTGTTGTGGCGTTCCAATCCCCTGGGAAAGAACAAAGTTTTAGACTTAATTCAAATTTAGATGAATTTATTCTTACTCCTACCTGAAGGACGGCAGCTTGAGAGCCAAACAGCATGCTGGAAGAAGGCTAAAGGAAGGCTTTATAAAGTGGCTGTCATAGATGTACATCACCTACAGAATTGTGCACATTATGGAACCCACAGCTGGGCAAGAAAATCACTTTTTGTATTTGTTACTTATTTCTTATATGTCAGTACACTGTCGCTATCTTCAGACACACCAGAAGAGGAGGGCATCAGATGTTTGTGAGCCACCACTTAGTTGCTGGGAATTGAACTCAGGACCTCTGGAAGAACAACCAGTGCTCTTAACCTCTGAGCCATCTCTCCGGTCCCCTCTCCTTCCCATTTTTTAGTAATACAAAGACCGCGTCATCCCAGCCCCACAATGAGTTTTTAAAAGCAAAATGCGTGCAGTTATATCCCTCTTAACAGTAAGTAACACCATTATCTATTGTATCATTCTAGTATTGACATTCCGGGTCAAAGGTCAACGGCCTTAAGGGATGCCTGGTGCCACAGGAGGTTTCTTTAGCTGTCCCAAGGGAATTATAAGTAAGTTATTACACAGGACTGCACTGTCGGGGACATGTCTCTAAGACTGAGATAGAGCAGTTTGTTTCTGGACCAGAAATAACAGTGCCCCCAGGTTAGGGCTGGCTGTCACATCCCCACGATTTCTCTGAATTAGCTTGTTAAATGGAGTTTGTTTTTCAGTATCTTTTAAAAGTTGAGTTTAAACTATCATTAGGAATTTAAGAGAGCTGGGGAGATGATGCCTAAGAGCACTGCTATTCATTCTTCCAGAGGATCAAGGTTGGTTCTTAGCGCCTAACTGGCTAGAAACATCCGTGGCTCCGGCTCCAGGGATCGAGCGCCCCCTTCTGGCCGCTGGGGAGCACTTGCTATTGCAGAGAACCTGGGTTGATCTCTGTTTTCTGGTGTTGGTTCGCAACAGTCCCATTAACTCCTGTTCTCAGGGTGTGACACCCTGCTTGGTTTTTGTCGTTCTTTTGTTTTTTGTTTGTTTTGTTTTTGAGACAGTGTTTCTGAAACTTTGGCTGTCCTAGAGCTCACTCTGTAGACCAGCCTGGCCTCAAAATCCGGGATCCACCTGACTCTGCCTCCCAGGTGCTGGGATTAAAGGCGTGCTCCGTCACTGGCTGGCAGCAACACCCTCTTTTGACCTCTGTGAGCACCAGACATGCATGTGGTACACATACTACATGCAGGAAAAACATTCACACACACAAAATAAGATAAAAGGCCATATATGTTTTTGCATTTCTTTAATCCCAGCACTTTGGGGACAGGAAGATCTCTGTGAGGTTAAGGCCTGCCTGGTTTACACAGTAAGTTCCAGGCAACCCAGAACTAAAGTGAGACCCTATCTAAAAAATTAGTACGTAAATCAAAAATCAAATAAGTATTCTGTACTTAGCTATATTCCTAGCCTGCAAGATGTCTTCTTATGTCATACTGGACTCTTCAGGCATGTCCTTATTTGTTATTTTCCAGTGTTGTGTGACAGAACTTCCTGACTTGTCATGTATGTCACAACATATACATATTCAGCCCCGAAAGGGAGCCCATGACAGATCAAAGTATGAATACCACCATGGTATAACTTGGTGAACCAATAAGTTCTCTGGGGTTACTTGAAGGAATATGGGTGAGGGGTTACTTATGAGAGCAGAAATGACTCAAAGACAGCTGCATCACAAAAGCCAACCACAACGTGGGTGACAGCTCACAAATCTGGTATCCTAGAGCACATGCCACAGCCTACAGGCAGCTCAAGAGGTTGAAGAGAGTCTCTTTTCTAGGTGTCTCAGTTGGTCTAAAACTCTTCCAGGCAGGTGGTCTGGTCTGAGAGTCATCTTTGTAGCTGAACTTCCTTCTGTCTGAGAGAGACTTTCAGCTTTTGTTGCTTACATGCACTTTTCTGATAAAATATTTATATTGCGGGTGGGGAGATGGCGCAGCAGTTAAGAGCACTAGCTGCACTTCCAGAGGACATGGGTTCAATTACAAGCCCTCACATGGCAGCTCACAACTGTAGCTCCAGTTGTAACTCCAGAACTGTAACTCTGTCCAATTCTGACACCTCACACAGACATGCAGGCAGGCAAACACCAATAAATATAAAATACATTTTAAATTATTTATATTGTCTTGTATTACCATTATAGCTCTGCAAGTGGATAATTATAAACAAGTTTTGCATAACCAGCGTAAATTTCTGGGAGGTCTAAAAATTGTTCAGTTTAATTAAGCAGAGAGACTGGAAAAACAAACTACCTACACGGAACCAATACAGCTTGCTTTCAATCTGCCCTCCAGACCCTCAGCTACACTTACAAAGCAACTGGAGTTTCTGCATGCAGGGCAGATGCTCTATCACTTAGCTCTACGGTTTTTAGATTACTACACAAGTACTGTGTTGCATCTCTAAGAGGAAAGTCTTCCTCAATGAAAGCAGTACAGCTTTGCTCTGAGGCAGCTCTGAAGGGAAAACACCACTGTTGTTATATTGTTGTTACAGCTCAATGGCTTCCCCAACCGAGATGCTGCAGCTCTCATGGACAGGGTTTCTCCAGCGGAAGTGTCACAGCTCTGAAAGGAGAGCATTCTAGCAGTTGGGAGCCAAGGACCACCACAAAGTAACCCGGCACAACAACCCTCACACAAGGGATTTACTGGGACAGAAACAAAAGAGTGGCTGCCTCTGCTTGGGTGAGAAGTAGTTTGGAGCTGAGCAGGACAGGCTTGTATGGCGTTCCTTCAGGGAGGAGTTTTGCCAAGGGCCTGCCCAGGCACTTTATCAAAAGGGCAGCTCAGCTGCAGAGGAGATAAAGGAAGGGAGGAGTGAGTGAGGAGGTGGTCAGGGGATCTTGCACCTCTGACTGACTAGCAATCAGGTGCGTCTTTCTTTTACAGGTTTCACAGAAGAAGACTACTATCTCACAGAACAATGATTACCAAGACATACAGATTATATCTGATTTTTCATTATATGTCCAGAATCACAAGTTCAGTCACAATTAGGAAACACAAATAGAACAGATTTTATTTTTTATCATCAGCCCCATAACTCCAATTTAAAGAATCTAAAGAATGTCTCCTCCAAAGCAGACACATTTATTTTATGACAGCCTGCTTTTAGGCTGGCAATGCTTGCAGTCTTAAACCACTCCAGACAAACAGAAGGTATTTGAACCGGTCTTTTTATCAACAACAAATGCTAATACCCAACTTCTTTTATTACTTCATCATCCATGCTATAAAGTAAGAAAAGTTTATTTTAATCAATCTATCTTATTTACTGCGTTCTATTCTTCCAAGGGTGTGTTCTGTACGACCCCCCCTATCTTTTTTCTTTCTTTCTTTCTTTTTTGTAGGAGGCCTTTAGGGCAAAATTTAATGGCATAAAGAGGTTTACAGAAATAGATTGATGTTATTTTGAGAATAATACTGTAAATTTTTTTTCTTAATTCAGTTTTGATAAATTGTACCTAATACAAAAATTCCCTGAATTCAAACTTGATATAAAAAAGAGATGAAATGAACTCAGTTGGGTGACAGGTCTGGCAAAATAGAAGACTGAAGACAATCCTACAAAGGGCCCTTGTTTCCTGTCAGATGGAAAAGCTACTTCCCAGTCTCCTCTTCGGTCAGCAGCCAAGAGCAGGCACAGATCTGGAGCTGACCCACAGCACAGTTCCAGCAGGTGGAGCCCTCCGTTGGATGACACCTGGTGAAGTCATCTGGCTCCCAGCTGAAATACCAGGCAGGTACGACCCCTATCTTTAAACTACATTTTCAGAGAGCTTTAAGCATACTGTAAAGGGAGGCCTTGAATCTGTAACCCGTTCTCCTGGCCAGTCAGAGTTTGTCAGTTGTCTCTGTTTACCCAGCACCAATTATACTGTTTGAGTTAGCTCAGGGGCTGATACCCCAAGACGGTTCCTGGAGTAAGGGCCTCATCTAATTATGTGTTTATTGCTTTAATGATCTTCAGAGCATAAGGGAGACTTACAAATACAGCCAGATAATTTTAGGATTTTCCTAAAAAAGACTCAGACATAATTTTTCTCAGGAAAAGACATAAAATGAATCATAATGCAGAAAGTCCCCAAGAGTGCAACACACAGAGACCAAAACCCAAAAGTGTGAGACAGACAGTCAGCGACTGCAGCCTCTAGCTCAGCTTTGCTGGAACTGTGTCAAACAGCTGTACTGGCTCATGACCTTCACTGTTTCCAGTAGTTATGGCTGTGCCAGCGTTTCCCAAGGTGGAGATTTCCAGGGTGGGGATTGGCGAGATTTCTAGCTAAGGGATTAGTGGTTTTCATGCTCAGGAATTGGTGGGGTTTGATAGGTTTTCAAATCCAGAAGTGGGCTTGGATCTTTTAGTCTACAGGTACGGGCAGAGGTGTCACTACAACAAGCCTATTAGAAGAAATAATTTATTGCTAGCCTGTGTGACCTCCAAAGTTAAATGATTTAAAAAATTAACTAAAAGCAGCTAGGCATGGTGATGCACACCTTTAATCCCAGCACCTAAAGAGGCAGAGGCAGGAGGACTCTGAGTTGGAGGCCAGCCTGGTCTACACAGTGAGTGAGTTCTAGTGTAACAGGGCCCCAGTCCTTAGCACAACGGACTCCATGATGGAAGTACCATTCAGGCTGTAAATCTTAGCACACAGTGATTGCTAATGCTACTGTCAGGTTTAAAAGTTTAAAATTTCTGTGCTTTAAGAGAACTGTAAAGCAACATTAGACCTCCAAATGTTAAGGGGCTGTTAAGGGTGATTCTTTTACTTCTGCTCCTGCTTCTGTAAATAAAGCTTGTTTTGCATAAGAGGACCTTCTGCTTGCACCAGGAGAGAATGTAACTTGTGTTCTTTATCTTTACAAACCCGACTGAGGTGGCTAGGGGCTGCATTCAGGAATCCCTAATCCTGGGTGTAGACCTGGTGCGAGTCTGTAAATAAAAATACCGGACAGTTTCCAGCACTCAGGAGGCAGAGGCAGGTAGATCTCTGTGTATTTGAAGCTAGCCTGGTCTACAGAGTGAGTTCCAGGACAGTCAGGGGGATACATGGGGAAATCCTGTCTTAGAAAAAAAAGAAGAAAGAAAGAGAAAAGAAAAAAATCAAGCTTTGAACTGGGTGTAGCCACGCATGCTTTTAATTCCAGCACTCAGGAGACAGAGGGGGCCAGATTCCAGAGTTCCAGGCCAGCCAGCCAGACACACACACACACACACACACTCCCGCACACACACCATACAGACAAACAAAAACAACAAAAAACAGGGATGGAGAGTTGACACGATAGTTAAGAACATTTGTTGCTTTCGCAAAGGACCTGGGTCCCAGAACTTTAATGACAACTCTCAACCATCTGTACCTACTTCCAGGGGATCAAGCAAGCTCTTCTGATGTCCCCAGGTACCAGGGAAGCAGGTGGCCTAGTCTCCATACATACGTGTAGGAAAACCCTCATAAAACAAGACAAATCCTTAAAATGTGCCCCTGAGACACGGTCTCACTTTGTAAACCCAGGAGAACTGAAACACAACTGTCTCTCTGCCTCAACCTCTTTGGTTTTGCTTGCTTGTCTTTGACAGGGCCTCTCCTTTTAGTCCTGCCTGTCCTGGTGCTATGGACACCCACCAGAGAAGAGTGCTTGGACCTGATTTAAGCCAACAAAAGCCTTTATTAGGCAGCCAGTGACTGCACTTGGCGTGCTGGATTCAGTGTAGTCCCCAGCCTTTCTTGTGGTGAGACTTTAAGCAGAACATACACTGAGTTGACATCGTTGGTTGGTAAGAGCGCTTATCCAGGGGCAGAACTACGCAGGGTTTCTCTGTGCAGCCCTGGCTGTCCTGGAGTTCACTCTGTAGATGGGGCTGGCCTCAAACTCACAAGAGACCCCCCCCTTTGCCTTTTGAGTGCGGGGAATAAAGGTGTGCACCACCACCACCCAGTCAAAGCTGGATTTTTAAAAAGAGATGAGGGCCAGAGAGATGGCTCAGCAGTTAAGAGCACTAGCTACTTTCCCAGAGGTCCTGAGTTCAATTCCCAGAAACCACATGGTGGCTCACAACCATCTGGAATGGGATCTGATCCCCTCTTCTGGGGTGTCTGAAGACGTCGACAGTGTACTCACATACATAAAACAGATAAGTAAATATTTTGAGGGGGGGGCTAGAAAGAATGGCATTTTTGATTTATCCACTAACTGGTACTGGAGATTGAATGCAGGCCCTGTGCATTCTGAGCCAAGCACTCCACTGCTTTATACCTCCCTGTGTCACTACATTGCCCACATCTGCCCTGAACTCACTCTGTATCCCAAGCTGACTTGGAATTTGTGGAGTGATTCTCCCTAGCCTTCCAAGCACCTTGGTTACAGGCCTATATTGAAATGCTTCATCCAGTTTTCTCAGTATACGCTGTACCTATGTATTGACAAGCTCCCAGGGTTATGCATGCTGCTGTGTACTTTTATAAAGTCTTTACAGAACTATGAAACACATAACAAATAGATCTAAAGAGAACGGCAAAGTAATGGAAACCTCCGCCCCAGCATGCCGTCCTGGCGCCCACAGATCACCGTATGTGTGTTGGAGGCAAGCAGCTACAAAATGGATGTGATCCAGGCTTTAGCGACACTAGTTATTGTGTGTTGGGTCTGAAAGACACCAGGGACAAATGGCTGAGGTGCCTATTGACTATCAAAGTGGATGGTGGCCGCTCTCAGCAAGCACCCTACAGAGCTCCTCAGCACCTACTGCTCTTGCCCACTACCCTAAACCTCTCTGGCCCCTGAGCTTCCCTTCCCTCCCTCCAGCTCCTCTCTGCCTACAACACTCAGTCATTTTGACTACATGCTGTCTGCCCTCTTGGTCTTGTGTCTCCCTCTCTCCTCTTCATCTCTCACTCTGCCTCTCTCTCTTTTCTCTCATGGCTCTGTCTATTCTGCTGGACATGTTCAGCCAAACTCTTCCATATGCCCCTGACTGTGCTTTCTCTCACATCTACAGTAAGAACCTCGTCAGCAATACCTAGGAGTGGCCATGTCCCCACTTTCATTTTTTTTCTTTTCTTTTCTTTTTCCGAGACAGGGTTTCTCTGTGTAGCCCTGGCTGACCTGGAACTCACTCTGTAGACCAGGCTGGCCTCAAACTCAGAAATCCGCCTGCCTCTGCCTCCCAAGTGCTGGGATTAAAGGCATGTGCCATCACTGCCTGGATCCCACTTTCATTTATTGTGCATCTCTTGTTAGATTGATTTCAGGTAGTCAGTCCATGTTTGCTATACCTTAGGGTAATCCCAGTTCTTGGGAGGCAGAGGCAGGCAGATCTCTCTGAGCTCCAGGCCAGCCAGAGCTACACAGAGAAACCTTGTCTGGAACACCCAAAAAAATCCCCCTAAAACAAACAAACAAACCCAATCCAGGTCCACTCCTAGGGCTTCTAAACCACGCCCATCCGCTGCTTAGGTAGGAAACCTCTATGAATGATATCATTCTTGGCCGGCCAAGGGCTTAAATTCAGGTGCCGAATGGACCCGCCCCGTCCCCAGGCGTGTAGAAGCACAAGGGCCCAACCCCGGGCTGCGTAATCACTCAGTCTCCACCCCTGGGTAGTCCCTACCCGGCTTTTATCCCGGAAGTCTGCGGAACAGAAGTCCGGAAGTTCGAGGGGTTGTTCTCTCCTACTAATTCTCGTACACGTCCCTCTGTGCCGGCATAGGTGCGTGTCCTACAGCTTTTCGGGTTCCGACCCGCTGTGTCCTGTGCGGGTCACCGCTTGCGAATCTGGATCGGGCGCAAGGCACATTGAGCAAACCGGGCGTGTGCACTCCTCCGGAGGAGCCAGCGAACGGGCCGCTAGTGGAGCTTGTTGGTAACCGAAGCCAGAGGGAGGCAAGTTGTGTGCTTAACTAGGATTCTTGAGGATGTAGTGTACGAAGCTTGGTTGCCCCTGGGCATCCAAGGAGCGACTCAGAACTGCAGCTTTGGGTGTTAATCTTTAGAGGTCCTGCCGCAGTGTCCCATTAATTCGGATGCATTTGGGCCATTGTTAGTCTGGAGTCAGTAACGGGGATCTGATAGCTTGTGACTGTAGACTCATACACGGTGGTACTTTCACTTCCCTTTCTTGGTAGGAAGAGTTGTTTCTGGAAGATTCGGGTAAGGTGCCGGAAGCCTGAGTTTGTGTGTGTCGGGGGGGAGGGGGGGGCTACTAATGGGACACCTTAAAGATGAGTGTTTAGTCAAGAAAAGGGTTCACAAGACGGGCTTGGAAGTGAGACCAGAGCAACACTGAATTTGTGAGCTGTGTAGCCCCGATGCCCATACATAACTGTGAGTTGAGGTGGGCTCATAATAGAAAGGAGTTCAGGGTCTGCTGTGGACCTTCCCCTGGCCTCCTGACTGGACTGATGAGGTGCTGCCGGTGTGCAGTTGGTTGCAGGCTTCAGCTGTGTTTTTCTAAGGCTGGTTGGCCGTGCAGTGGAGCTCAGTTTCCAGGGATGTATATGCAGGTGGAGACACGCACCAGCACCCGCCTCCATCTGAAGAGGGCTCCAGGCATCCGGTCTTGGTCTCTGCTGGTCGGTAAGGCTTCTCAATTTTTCCCCACACAAATCTAAAACGTGATGTAAACAGCTTGTGTTCTATTAGAGGCTCTCCTCACTACAAGGCCTTGATAAAGCATGTTTCACAAACTTTTGTGTGCCTTTTCTTTCAGACGGCATGCAGGACCTCCTTGCTTGCTGGGCACACCCTAACACTGAGATGCCCTTCCAGCCCTGCATGCTGGGCACACTCTTCTTTAATATTGAGATGCACTCTCAGCCTATCTGCTTTTTTTTGAGGTCACTATAGTTTTCCTTCTATGGGACAGGTGATCATGGGTTCACATTTTTCCTTTCCCTGACTCGTCCTCTTCATTGGTGCAGTAGCCTCTTGTACTCTCCCCCCATCACTGCCTAGCAAAAGGTTCTTTTATCTCAGGGACAGCTGCACTTGCTTAGCTGGGCCGTAGAGTCTGAGGTGAGGCTCTAGCCGTGGCTTCAGCTGCATCTCTGTAGTCTGTCACGATACCCGTATGCCCTTCTGCATGTTATGCTCTGTGTTGTGTTATAATTCTTTGAGTAGTCTTCATCCCTCATCCCATGTAGGCAATACCTACATCAGGGTCATCTGTGCATTTTTCATTTGTTTGCAGACAAGTCTGGTGAAGGCCATGATGGCATTTCCTGCTTGCTTGCTTTCTTTCTTTCTTTCTTTCAATTCTCTATATGGGGGTCTATGCAGGTGCATATAGGTGCCTGTGGAGTCCGGAAGAGCATTAGCTCTCCTGGAGCTGAAGTTACATGAGGTTGTGAATGGCCTGACATGGGTGCTGAGTACTGAACTGGCTCTTCTGCAAAGGTAGTATATACTCTTAACCAATAAGCTCTTTCCAGTCCCCTTGTCCTCCATTTTGAAACCAGCTTCTTGGCTGTTTCACCAACTCTGCACTAGTTAGCCTCTACCTGCTGCCCCTGAACAAGCTGTCCTACCATGAGACAGGCCTGTTTGCTGGCAGCTATAGCACTGTGAAGAAATGGGACTTCTCTTGGCTAGTTAACAAGGTATTCTCTTCTCTCTACAGGAATACTATCCACTGGCCTGGCTGCTGCCTATTACAGTGGAGGTAAAGTATGCACTCCCCTTCAGCTTCCTTGCACTTGGAAATGAACAAAAAAGCAGTCACCCGTGAGCAGTCTTGGTGTGTGTGGCTTTGGGGTGGCATCTGCCTTGCCTTGTGTGGGAGATGATCCCAACCCATGTCTTGTACCTTAAATATCTTCCTGTGTGACAAAGTCCTCTTGGAAAGCTCTTTAGCGTTTGCCTGCCACCCTGCTTCAGGGAGGATGTGTAACAAGGGTTAATAGATCGACCCATCTCCTAGGTGGGATTAGGCAGAGTTGGGGATGCACATGTCTCTGGTGACAGAAGCATATTGCCTAAGCCTCTAACCTGAGCCAAAAAAAAAAAAAAAAAAAAGGTTGGGCTGGGAAGGACCACCTATGGACACATCACCTTGGCTCCTGTAGCTCATGAGCTGAAATATGTCTGCTTGCAGATAGTCTGGGCTGGAAGCTCTTCTATGTCACAGGCTGCCTATTTGTGGCTGTACAGAACTTGGAGGACTGGGAGGTAAGATGGTACAGTAGTACTCTTCCCATTCGGAAGCATCTGCCCCAGTCCAGAGGCATTGGGTTACCTGGACTCTTCTAGAAGCCACTCACAACTGTTTTCACCAAGGTTCTGTGTAGTGTGCTTTGTTTTGTTGCAGGCTTGCCTCAAACTCAAAAGCAAGCCTATTGCCTCAACCTTCTGACAGGCATAAAGCACCACACTCGGCTCACAGCAGTTCTCCCCCACACCCCGGGGTTGTTGCAACGAGAGTCTGTATTGTGTCTTGGCTGGGCTGGCTACACAGGGCAGGGGACCCGTGAGAACATTCTGCTAGGGAAGTCAGATGGTACCTTTTGGGGAAGCCCCCTTCCCTTAGTCTTGGAATTCCAATTCTTGAAGCTGCCTGGCCTGGGCTCCTGCTTTTTGCCTTACAGCCTCATTACCACCCGTCCTTTTATTTACCAGCACTTAGGGTCGAACCTGGGCCTCATACCTGCTGGGCTACATTCCCCAGCCTGGTCTCGTTCTCATGCAAAGAGAAAAGGGCACCCACTTTATCTGCTTTCTCCAGTGCCCCTTACTCACAGGAGTCCAAGAGGTCAGGCACAGAAGTTGGCTCTGGGAGAGTCCTGGAGGCTTTGGGTTTCCACTGGACAAACTGAGTGTTTGTACCAGTGTGGGTGGGGCCAAAACCTCAGCATCAGCTTGGCTCCCCCCCTGGAGTTCTGTGTGTGATTAGCATACACTGGTTTGCAGGAGGCCATTTTCAACAAGAGCACTGGGAAGGTCATCTTAAAGACATTCAGCCTCTACAAGAAGCTGCTGACTCTTCTCAGAGCAGGCCACGATCAAGGTAAGATGTGGGGACCTACAGCTTGGTGAAGGTTCAGAGAGGCCTGGATGGCTTGGGTCCAAGTTCAACTGCTCAAGGAATGAGGGTCCCCCAGACATATCCTGGCTTGCAGGGATGGATCCAGGCAGATATTTTGCATACTTCAGGATTCAGCCTGTCAGGAAGGTTAGAAACTCCTTGGCAGCTCTCCTAGGTTGGATGAGGGTGACAGGAGGTTACTGTGCCAGGTAGACTAACAGGGAGCCATTCTTGTCTTCAGGAACCACTTGACCTTTCTTGATTGTCCTGTACCCGATTGTCAGCTCTGCTAGCCCTGCAGTGAGAAGATGGTCAGAGGGACCCCGCAACCGTTAAATTCCTGGGCTTGGGAGGTAGCCTAGTTGTGAAGTAGCAGGTTCTCCTGGGTCTCCTCCCTATGTATCCAGCCCAGCTACTGTGCATTACAAACATGCAAGTAAACTGTGTGTGCATGGCCCCTCGTGGGCTTTTGACATGAAGAGTTAGGCCCAGAGGCATCCAGGCCTCTAACTTGTGTGGTATGCTGGCAGTGTACCGCTGAATGTGGCATGGATGAAGACCACAGCTGGGTTGTGGGGCGTGAGTTAGTGCACTGGCTGAACTTCCCCAAAGGCTGTTTGTCGGGAGCCCTGGCACATATGAGAGCCAGTCCCCACAGGCTCCGAGCCACATGGTCATCTCCATGTCACTGTGACAGTGAGATGAGATAGGTCTCCCAGTGGCTCTTGGGAAAGCAGTATCAGCCATATATTAGTTAAGTAGTAGTTCCTCTGTGCACAGAACTAACTGGCAGGGCTGTCCCACTAGAGCCAGACAGGTTTTCCAGCCTTAGGTAAGATCAGGCAGAAAGGTTATCACCAAGATGGCAGTTTGGGCTTAGTGATTCCTGTTGTGGGCCTGCTCAGGAAAGCCAGCATCTGCCTGGAACTAGCTGTAATGGCTCTCCTGTGCATCCTTATCCAGAAGTTCTTCTGGGTCCACAGTCCTGAATGTGGACTAGCAAATGCTTTCGTCACTCATGCTACGCCCACTGTTCAGCAGGCCGACCTGTGGCTTAGGGTGAGCGCATAGGGTGACTGCTCATCAGCAATCCCTTCTGTCCCCAGTGGTGGTCCTGCTGAAAGACATCCAGGATGTGAATGTGGAGGAGGAGAAGGTCCGTTACTTTGGGAAGGGCTACATGGTGGTGCTCCGGTTTGCAACAGGCTTCTCCCATCCCCTTACACAGAGTGCAGTCATGGGCCGACGCAGGTAAGAGCAGTGTAGAGCGAGATAAGTTGAATGTTATGGATGGGGTACGTGGCTGCGCTTAGGATGTATGTGCTTAGGGACAGCTCTGCCATAGCTGTCTGTAGTTGGGGATCTGGTGAGAGTAGGGCTGAGGCGGGAGACTCTGGGCCCACCTGGGACCCCTGGGGTGTCGTAGGTGTATTGCAGGGATGAGGCAGTGTGGGCCTTTTGTGGTGTGTTGTGGAACTGCACCCTTCGCCAAGGTGACCTGCTTTCTTGATGCTGGCCTAGTGATGTGGAAGCCATTGCCAAACTCATCACTAGCTTCTTGGAGCTGCACCGCCTGGAGAGCCCCTCAGAACGGTCACAAAGCAGCGACAGTGAACCTGATGTCCCTGACGGCCAGAGCTGACAGTGTGGAATGGCTGCTGGTAAATGTCACCCACTTCTGATGCGTCTCCAACTGACCTGCCGATTATTAGGGTACAGGCAGCTCTTGGGCACCTGCCTGTGGCTCCCCGGGCAGTTCTACTTGTTTATGCTTTCTACACTTTGCAGAACCACGGGCTAGACCTCTCCACACCCAGAAAGGTTGCATCTATCAGGATGCAGGGGGTGGACGCTATACCTTGGGGAGGGCAAGGTCTCAGAAATTAGTGCCTTCCCCAGAGTTCCACTGCAGCTCTGGGTTGGGCAGCACAGCCTGGTCTGGATAAGCTCACCCAAGGGCAGTCTGAAGCATAAGATGCCAAGCTTTCTTCAGCACAGGCCTAGTGCCTGCCTGCAAGATGCCTTGCCACCCCAGGCTATTGTAGGCAAGACTCCACTTCATAGTGGGAGTGAGACACCCACATGCATGTAGGAAGGACCCACTCCTGTGCACATTGATGTCTACACTCTCTGACCATCCATCAAGATGGACACTCTCAGTGGTCAGGGGCTTCCCTGAAGGCAACTCTGGATGCTGGATGCCTGGCCACAGAACTCTCAGAGAAATCAGAGTGTTGCTGACTACTCTGTTCCTTCTTAGACTACTTGTCTGAGATCCCAGCAGTGCTGGAGCACAGCTGTCAGGAATAGAAGGCTTTCCCAACCCAACCTGGGAAGAAGCTGCTGGTGGAGGAAACATCACCTCTTTTGGCATTCTGTAGCCTTTACAACAAACTTAGCCTTTCAAGCCTCGAAAAGACCTGAAGAAAACAGGCATGTGGAGACACTGCCCTAGAAATCCCAGTGTTCAGAAGTGAGGCAGGAAGAAAGTTCAAGGCCAGCCTGGCCCATGACCTCTTCTAATAAAGTTGTATCAACCACTACTGTCCTTTTCTGCTCTTCTAGTTTCCTTCGAGTAGACTCAAGTCCCTCAAAAGTACAGTTTACTAAGTTCCCAGCTTGGCCTGTAGGCCTAAAAGCTGTGGCTCCCTGGTTGCACACAGCTCCTCAGAGCGCATACCCACACCTCATCAGGTGGAGCTGGGAAACTGAAGAGTTACATAGACAGAGAAGTTAGGCCAGCTTCGAGGCCATGTACCTAGGCTGTGCACAGTAGTCAGGCAAGAACTATTAACCGGTCTTCTGAAGTGACTGCAACTAGTCTCGACTTGGGAACATGGTCTCTTGAACACGCCAAGGTGAGCTTTTTCAATGGTTAAGTTAGGGACTTTACTCCCCAGATGAAATGTGAACTATAGCTTGTTGGGTTTTGGCTTGCTGCCTACGGACCCTTACGGTCCTTTAGACAAGAGAGGAAGGGGTCTGTCTCTTAGGTGCTGTCATTCCCCTTTCCCATACTGCCCAGTGCTGAGACTCAGTCCTGGGCGAAGGCATGAAATTCTGTGGTGGGAAAAAGTTGACTGAGGTTTCTCTCAGTGGGACTTCCACTTCTATTGGTCTTTTTATTTCAGAATAAACCTCTACATGCAAATTGCAAATGTGCCTTTCTGTTTTCTGCTCTGCCCAAGGTTACTGTTTATACAGTTGGAGAGTCTGTACATGTGTCCAGGGCTCAGCGGGAAGAGCACAGGCCCCACATGGCTGGGCCACTGAGACAGAAATCTTTGTGTTGTCCAAAGTGATATACAGGGCCCCAGCCGCTCAGGGGTTGTTCTGACCTGTGTCCCAGCCTAGACTGGTGGATGGTGGATGTCGGACAGCCACCTCCATCAGGTCCTGCAGCAGACCCTGCAGTCGCTGTATACTTGGGAGCACGTTCTCCTCCAGCCACTCCTCTATGGTGTCCGGGTAGAAGGCCAGCTGCAGGGCCATCTCCAACTGCTGCACAAGGTTGTTCCAGCTGCTTAGAAGGCTGAGGGGGACAGCAGCCACGATCTGACTTGAGTGTCCCTGCTAAGGCTCGAGCTTACGTAGCTACACCCACACCCCAGCCCCACAGCCAGTACTCCTCCACGCCTGTTTAACACTGGGACAAAAGCAAATGGATGACCGGTCACATTTTAACAATCAAAAGCACACCGCTGCTCGGCAGGTCTCCTCACAACCATGAACGGGGCCATGCTGTTGGCAGCATGCTACACTCAGTACAACTGTACTCTTATTAGCCTAGCCTAGAGTCTTGAACCAGGACAGGACAGTGCAGGCAGCCTGGGACTCCAGCCACAGAGCTCTTTACCAGGTTGTACAGGGCCAGCCTGGACCCCAGGTGGCCTGCTTCCAAAGATGAGCCTTGGGTCAGCCTGGGTATGTGGTTGATACTCTGTTAGGCCAGGAACCACTTAGATTCTTGCTAATATGGGGATGTGTTACTAAGCAGTAGCCTACCAATTCATCCAAGATCTACAGCTGCAGGACCCGGAGAGCTTGTTAACATGATAACCAGTCATCGCCACTGTGTGTGTTCATAAAGGGTGGCTACCTGAGTGCCTCCGGCTGTATGTGCTGGATCATAACTGGGTGAATGAGCTTCCGCCTGCGATGGTAGGGGCTGAACCAGCCAGTGACATACCTGAAGCAAACCCACACAGTGTCAGTGGGGCCGGCAGTGGCTTGGAGGTAACCAGGGATAGGGGCTGGGGAGATGGCTTAAGAAGGCAGAGATTTGTAGAAGCCTTTCTAGAAAAGCCTCTGTAAAGAACAATGCCAGGAGACACGTGGGAGCCACTTACCTGTTCCTTTCCAGAAGCATATCCACAGAGCTGCGCAGGTGGAGACTAATTTGTGTGACAAGGGCATGGATGTCACTGCCTGGGAAGGAGCCAGCTCCCTCGCTGCCGGAGAATCACACTAAGAACAGCGGTCCACAGAGGGAGGGGTGGGGGATGTCAGGAAGCGTGGGATTACCTTACAGTATCTGTTACTTCCAGGCTTGAAACCCCAAGGAAGCGTTCCACTCTCTGCCTAACATCTTCAGCAAAACCTCCTGAAACCGTCCATAGGCAGAAGTGGTTAGAGACACCCTGACCTTCGGGTGCTATAGGCAAAAGGCACAGCCTCTTGGGAAGCCCCAACCAGGCCGGCTGCTTTTCATTGAACATGTGAAAGGTATTTGATGTAGATGATTGTATGGAGCAGCACGAGCTGCAGAGCCCTTGGCCTCACCACACAGTTCGTGTACAAGGCTCAAAGGCGGAGATTCTAGAGCACCTGGAACAGGGCGTGACACACCTCAAGTCAGCACAAAAGGCTGTCTCAGGAAGCCACTGACAGAGGGTTCCTGGTTCTTCACTGAGGGGCCTGGGTCCTAGCATAATCACTCCTCAAAACCAGGAAGGGCTAAAGCCAACAGCACTAACATCAGTGCCTCTTCAGTGTGGCGAGGGCTGTTTGTGATTATCTCCTTGTTTTTCTACACATTCTAGACACTACAATGAACAACTGCCAGGAAAACAAAGCTAAAATATGGCCACTTCTACATCGTTCCTCCAGACCACAGCGGCTAACTGCTTTAGGGACTCTTCTTTACATGTGGACATGCTCGAGTGTTGTAAATTCTTACATAGTCTACATGGGCATGGTTCATTTCATCAAGGCTGCATGGCCTACCACTCTGAGCAGGGCTCGTGCCAGTTGTTCCCTCAGGTCATCTGGGTGTAGGAGCACTGGGATAAGGGCTCCTGCAGCAGTGGGGCACCCAGTTCTGGAAAGTCCTCAGAACACTTAAGCAGCAGAGAATCTATATCTGCACCTGAAACATGAATTTCTTACGCACGTTCTCTGAATCTTTGGGGCATGTCCCTTCTATGAGGATCTGGGTATAGGCAGTCCTGGACCAGTGGTATTTAAGCAAGTGGACAGTCTAGAAACATGAGTCCTCTTAATCCCTGTGAAATACCACAGTCCAGACAGAGCAGGGCAACGGCCAGGGGAAAACAGCAACTGGCTCCTTTCTTCCTGTCTGGCTAAGAGCAGGCAGGAGGGCTAGAAGTGTGGGTTGGGACATACCGTGTACCAGTGACTGTAGACAGGCAGCCAGGGATGGGATTCCCACAGGGAGCAGTTCACAGAGCACAGAGAAGTGGTCGTACCTGTGTCCAGAAGAAGACTATCAGCTCTGCAGCCCTGATGAGGATGCCTGATTTGGGGTGTTTTGAGGGTTCCTAGGCTAGGAAGCACTGTGGGCAGACTGGTGTACCCCATTACCTAGCTCAGGATTTCCAAAGTGGGTTGGTTTCATGTCATGGGGATTTTGCATTAGGTTTGCTATGATGCCCCGGGAGGGAAGGAGCCTGCACAGGGAACCGGGCTCTGAGCACATGGGCGCACTGCACAAGCTGTGCTTGAGGTGGAGCTTCTGTAACACCTTTATTATCCCTTTCCTGTACTAGTCCGCCTCCCAGAGGCCCTTTCTGTGGCCCGCATCCTGTCTATCCACCTCATGCTTTCCTGCAAGGCCCAGGTTAGAGTGGGCATCCGATCTCTCCAGTGCTGGGCAGAGTGCCCTCACCTGGCCTGGCCTGTTTCTTCAGCCATAAGGGGTTAGAGAGATGCCCCTCAAGTGAGGGTGATGGAGGCTGACAGAAGGGCCAGTGGTTACATCACTCCCCCATCAGTTTTCCTTTACCTCTGCGAGGCACTAGCCACTCTCCAATGCATAGAAAGGGCTTCACTCTCTGTGAGTCTTGGTTTAACTCGTACCTCAACAGACTCTACTGGAGTGCCAAATGCTTGACAAGTCTTCACGAGCTGTCTAGACTCATCCCTGAAGCCAACCAGTGGCATCTACTGAAACCATGGGCAACTCCAATCTGCCTCAGCTGGCTGAGCACCCTGCTCTGTAGTCACATTTTGGAACCTGTGAAGGCCCCAGGGGGACATCTTTTCAGCTCTTCCTGGTGGAGTTGACTGCTTCAACCAGTCCAGCTCAAAGGGTGAAACCTGACATTAGGACTTGGCCGGAATCAAAGACTGGTTCATCCTATTTTTCAAAGCGTATGACATCCTAAAAGAACTGGGAGTAATCTTCATGCCCCGACATACATGAGACACACAGTGTCACTCATGGAACATGCAGACCACAGAGGCTGCATGCTGTGGCTCGACCACTAGATTGCCTCCTCAGAAGTTAGTGAGGCAAACACAGAGGTAGGAAGAACATGGTCTGGGAAAAGGTAAGACCAACACAGGACAAGCTGCCATGCAGGGTGATAGGAACTGTTCCCCACTTCAGAGCCCAGCCTCTGAGAGCTCACCTCTGCCAGCCAGTCAGGATGATTCCCTGTAGAGTACCCACTGGTCCGCTGCCTGCTACCTGCAGCCACAGCTCATGGTTTCTGACGTGGTGCTCAACAGGGGGCAGAGCCCGGGTAGCCCCTGTGGCCCCCTTGAAGGCACTGGCAGCCCACAGCCTCCGGAAGCCACACTCTTCATACTTTCCTATGAGGAAGACTAGACGGGAAGCAAGCACTTGAGCGGCTCTCAGAAAGGCCCTGGGTACGAGGCCTAACCAGAGCAGCCGAGAGCCACGTCTATTCTAGCAGAGGAGACACCAAGCATTCCCACAATGGCTGTGGCTGATCACTCATTAGGAATAAACACTTCAGAAGAGCTGGGAAGGTGCTGGGATGATCTGGCGGCAGCAGGGATCCCATGCCAGGACAGGAATCTGCACGGCCCTTCTGTTCCATGCTGGTCAGCTAAGCTAATGCAGGGCCCATAATCCCAGGTGGAAGAGTTCAGGTGACAGGGTTAGGGAGGACTGGGGACACTCATGCGGACACATGGACCATGAGGGATGTACTGTGAGCAATCAGTACTGACTTTTGCTGTGGACATCCAGGTCGGCTCCATAGTCCCAGAGCACAGGCTCCACCAGCTGAGGCACCCCAGACGCTGTCAACAGAACAAGGACATGAGTGTGGGAAGGACCACGCAGACCACACCCCGGCCTCTTAGACGGACTTGTTTTGAAATGGGGGTCTCACTTTGCTGCCCAGACTGGACTTGAACTCCAATCCTCCTAAGTACTGAGATTACAGTCATGGCCACCATGCTCATCTCTGGCACATTCTTTTAAAGTCATGTTAAACACAAACCATCAGGTCTAGTGGGTTTTAAGAACAGCTTGCAGCTGTGCTAGGCTTTTGGCCATAAACATCAGAGCTACAAATGATGTGTGTAGCTGCCTGCTTTTGTAAGAAAGGATTCCTAAGCTCTTCTCCAAGCTGCCAGCCTTGCAGCCTCGGGGCACTGGAGTGCCTTTCTAACTCATTAACAGAAAACATATACTAGCCTCACAGAATATAGGTACAGCTGGCCCTGATCTCTGCACTGAACCTCAGGGTTCAGCGGAGCTAGCTGATGTGTTTAAGTGCCAATCTCCCAGGCTGGGGAAGGTACTCTTTGGCTTTCATCTCTAGGCTTTGGGCCAGTGTACTTTTGGCCCTGGCATCTTCAAGGCTGGCCACAGAGTACACACGGGACTAAAGCTATTCAGAAGCACTGGACATACCAATGGCCCCCCGGGCCTGTCAGCAGTCACACCAAATTCTGTTCACGCTCCTGCAAGGCTGTACAGAGACTTGAAGGGAAGGACAGAACCCAGTACTTTCACTAGAGCATACACTAAGAGCTTACTTCCAAGGCCTCTGGAACTTGAGGTCTTGAGTAGCCACATGTAACCCCCATCCTTATAGGCCCTGCCAACCTTTTAGCTGTTCCTGAGGGATGTCCCGTAGCATGTCATCCCACACCAAGGGTGTTACGCCAGGGTGCTGGGTCAGCACATGGCTGGCTACTGCCTGCATGTGGTTCAGGCACAATTTCGCATGGCTGTTCTGCTCCTGCTGTAGCCACTGTTTTGAGGTCTCCCCCTCACCCAAGTAGTAGACCTAGGAGGAAGAAACAGGATGGGATTGCATCTGTTGCCATCCTTACAACTATAGGGCTCACACCTGTCCTGAATCTTGGGGTGGCTGCAAGTACAGAGGGGACTAAGAGAGGAGCTTAGCCTCCTTGGTCCCCACAAGAAGACCGCCTTTCTTAGACTGGATTCACTCAGGGCCTTTTTGGGTTCAAAGCAGCTCTGCTCAGATCACTAAAAGGCAGGATGACCCAATTAACTCACTGAGGAGTGGGTGGATATGTGACCCACCGTGCCGTGGCAACCCCTGACATGCTGATGAACCTTGTCCTACACTCATAATGGCTGTGAAGAAGCCAGACACAGAAGGAAACATGTAGTGTAATTCTATCTGTGACACACACACACACACAGACACGACACGCGTGCACGCACAGTCACACACCCCTTTTTCCCCCAACACAGACAGGGCTTCACACAAGATTATAGATGGTATTATGATTCCTCCTTTTTCACTTTATTAACTTACTTGCACTGATATTTTGCTTGCATATATGTCTATGTGAAGGTATCAGATCCCCGGGAACTGAAGTTAGAGACAGTTGTGAGCTGCCATGTGGGTGCTGATCCTTCGGAAGAGGCCAGTGCTCATAACTGCTGAGCCACCACTCCAGCAGCCCTCCCCCTTTGAGACAGGACTTCATGTAGCCTAGGCAGGCTTGTAATTCCCTATGCTATAAAGTCTGCTGGGTTACAGGTGTGTATAAGCACATCTTACTTTCAGATTTCCTTATTTTGAGATACCACGGCCCAAGATGACCTAGAACTCACTATGTAGCCCAGGCTGGTCTCAAGTTTGTGACAATTCTCTCCACAATCCTCCAAGTGCTAGGATTACAGGTGTCGACCACCATATCCAACTCTGATTTACTTTTAAAAACGGAAACCTCAGGATGGAATGTCTACAGACCCAGGCAGAAGAAGCCTTTGTCTCAGAGCCTACCCCAACCCTGCCCACATATCTGGAATCAAGCCAGAGAAGCAGAGTAGAGGCTAGCCGTTGGGTGGGCTAGGTAGAGGACATACCACAGATGCCCCGGATGAACACTTCTCCCAAACAGCGCTTCAAGAGCTAACAACACCTTTTCCTGTCAGTACCTCAGACTGCATGCACGTCTTTGGCTACAACTATCTGAAAGGCTATGAATGTGCTCATGGCTAGGGCCGGCTCTGTTCCTGTAGGAGGAGGTAAGAAGCCCGCCCCTGGATGACAGCATCATCTGGTACAAAGGAGAGCTATTTCTCTATTTGAAAAAACCCACAGGGCTTGGCATGGTGGCACATGCCTATAATTCTAGTGTTTGGCAGGATGAGACATAAGGATCAAGAGTTCAAACCAGCCTGGGTGATGTAATAAGATTGTAGCTCAAATTTGTTTTAATTGAATTAAACCAAACCAAACCTAAGAAAGCAAACGGGGCTGGAGAGATTGCTCGGTGGCTAAGAGCACTAGAAGTTCTTCCAGAGGATGCAGGTTTGATTCTCAGCACTCACTAGGTGACTCACAACCGCCAGCAACTGCAGTCCCAGGTGATCCTGACAGCCTCCTCTGGCCCCCGTGGGGGTTGTGTGTCATCTCACACCAACTGTAAACAGGCATACATGCAGGCAAGATACCCATACACATAAAATAAGTAAGTAAATACATAGATATAAAAAGAAAGAAGCCATGATATGGCACAGGACATGAAGAAAAGCAGTTGCAGACCTTGAGATGGCAGGCACTCACCTCGTCACAGCCAATGTGGAGCCACCGGACATCCCTGTGTAGCTCCAGAATTTGGTCGATCATAGCTTGTACCAAGGCCAGGGACTCAGCCTCATGAGGGTTCAGGGTGTTGGGGAAGAGGGCCACTTCACGGAGATGTACAAATGCTTCGTGCTTTAGCACAAACTAAGGACAGAGATGGAAGCTGGTGCTTCAGAGTCCCAGTCCCTTGCGTGTCCTTGGCAAGCACTCCAAGCTTATGCTGCCCCACTTGGTGTGTCTGAGGGCCAGCCGGGTGGCCTGCACAGAGTACTGCTGACTCTTCCAGATGTCTGCAGCTGAGATCAGCTTCAGAGCTTCTGTTCCTCAGCAGCCCTCTTCCCTCCCCTCCCGTCTTTCTTCCTCCTCCTCCTTCTTGCTCCCTCTCCCCCACAGCCTGCCCCTTTCTCTGTGGTGTTGGTACTTTAACTCGGGGGTTTTACACATGCCAAGTGACTTATTTTCCAGAGCTAGATCTCCAGCTTCGTCTTTTTACTTGTATGTTCAGCTTGTTAGGGTCTGGGGGTCTGTGCACCACATATGTCTAGTGCCCAGAGGCCAGAATGGGGGCAATTGATCCCTTAGAACTGGCTGTTTTGAGCTGCCCTGTAGGTGCTGGGAATCAATTTTGGGTTCTCTGGAGACCAGCTAGTGCTCTTAACAGCTCTAGCCACTCCAGTACTTTTTTTTCCTTTAAATTTTATTTTAGAGGAGTGAATGAAGCTACATCCTATAAGCCATTAAATCAACACCATGTTTGCCTCTCAGTTGTCTGTCTTACATACGAGAAATAATTTTGAATACTGGTAAAAAGATATAAACAGCAAATGGAAGGCTTCCTCCCTTCCTAGTGAAGCTGCCACCACCAAGAGTTGTGCTCTCTGGCTGCTTACAGATTGGTGCTTCTAAGTTAAGGAGTTTGGGCAGGATGGAGCTGATGCTGTCTACCCGTTAGGCCCTGTTGCCCCGCAGCGGAGCCTAGGCCCGTCCCTGAACCTCAGACTCATGCCAGTAGCTGTCACTCCTTGCACTCACCTCAGACTCATGCCAGGCTGTCACTCCTTGCACTCACCTCAGACTCATGCCAGGCTGTCATTCCTTGCACTAACCTCCATGTGTCCGAATGTCTGCACCAAGGGGACAACTTCCAGCTTACTGAGTCTGGCCAGGCACAGGATCTCTGTGACTTCGGAGGGGCTGGGGTATTAAGAGTATCGGAGGCTTGTGTCAGCCTGGTTGGCACATAACTTTTGCCCAGCCCAGTCCTTTCTTGCCTCTTTGCATCGTACAAGAACTGGCTACAGAGGCATCCTACACAACAAGGGCAAAGCTTATTCCTCAGTTGCTTTTGTACAGCTCTCAACCTAAGAAAGGGTCCCTTCACTGCCCGCGCCGAACCTCGTTAACCTTGAAAGATAACAGATAGTCACTGTTTAGAAAACAGCAGAGCACAGAGCAGGCAAACCTACAGCAGATGTATGTGCAGGTGCAATGGAGAACTGGGACCCCAGAGCCAAGCCGCCTTCTCGCATGGTGGTCACTTCACATCCCACCAGCACAGAACAGTGCCTTTTGTTTGGGTTGTTTTGAAACAGGATGGTAGCCCATGCTCCTGCTTGAGCCATCCAAGTGCTGGTATTAGAGGCAGTTACCACTGTGCCCAACTAAAGAACCAGCCAGGCCTATCTATACTCCCCGGACCTGCTTGTGTATACTAGGTAAGCACTCTGCCAATGAGCTATCCCCCAGCTTCACTGATTCAGCTGCTAAAATGACCTTGCATCGTTGTTTTGATCTTGATTTCTATGAGAGGTTTAGTATTTCCCACTTGCTTACGTACTGCAAGGTTAAAATCAAACCATGAGGAGCTGGGGAGATCATTCAGTGGTCAAAATGCCTGCTGCATAAGCAAGAGAACTAGATTCCCAGACTCCAGGGAAATGCTGGTTGGGCGTGGTGGCCTAGCTCAACTTCCAGTGCTCAGAAGGCACACAGGGGATACCAGAGGAAGCTGGCTTGCCAGAGTAGCCAAAATGATGTGTTCCGGATTCAGCCAAAGATGCTGCTTCAGTTAAGTAAAGTGGAGAGTGGTAAAGATTTGAGACATCAACTTCAGGCTTCCACATGTAGTTGCACACACGTGCACCCATACACGTGAATATAAACACACACACACACAAATACATGAGGGAAAAAAACCTAATTGTGGCCATAAACGTAACCCAGTCCCAGCTGCCACATGACTTCTTATTCTTCCTGTAGGGTCAGAATAGATATTTCTCTTTTAAATGTTTCCTGATTACCTTTATTGTACATGTTTTACTTAAAAATATGTTCTGCATATGAGTGTGTGCTAAGTGCATGTGTGTGTGCCGTGTGTATGCAGGAGCCTGAGGGGGTCAGACGAGGGCACTGGCTGTCCTGGACCTGGAGTTGCAGGTGGTTGTGAGCCACTACATGAGTACTGGGAACCAAACCCACATCTTCTGTAAAAGCAGTAAGTGCTCCATAACACAAATCTCTGGAGCCTCTACATGTTTTACTCAGAGCAGGAGGAAGGATTGTAGGAGCCAGAGGGGTCAAGGATACCACAGAACATAGCCCACAGAATCAACTAACTAGGGCCCATAGGGACACTGAGTCAACAGAGAGCCTGTATAGGTCTAAGCTAGGTCCTCCGCCTACATGTTACGCGTGTGTAGCTTAGTGTTCTTGTGGGATTCCTAACCGTGGGAGCAGGGGCTGTCTCTAACTCTTTTGCCTACTTTTGGGACCTCTTTCCCCCTACTTGGCTGCCTCATCCAGTCTTGATGTAAGGGTATGTGCCTGGTCTTACTGTAACTTCTTATGCCATAAGTGGTCGACATCCCTGAGAGGCCTCTTCTTTTCTGAAGGGAAACAGAGAAGGGATGGATCCCGAGAAGGGAGGTGGGGGTAGGGCTAAGGGAGGGGGGGGAAACTGCGCTGGGATGTAATATATGAGAGGATAACAAAGAAAATCGTGCTAGTGTTCTGCCTGCATTGTCTGTATACACATTTTAAACATGTGAGGTCAGGAGAGGATACTGGTAGCTTTTAACACCTGAGCCATCTCTCCAATCCAATCTTTTATGTTTTAAGTGTTTTAGGTTTGTTTGGATTTTGAGACAGGGTTTCTCTGTGTAGCTCTGGGTGTCCTGGAACCTGGTTCTGTGGACCAGGCTGGCTTCAGACTCAGAGATCCGCCTGGGATTAAAGGCATGAGCCACCATGGCCAGGCCAAGTTTGGTTGTTTTTTTTGAGACAGGATTTCAATCTGCAGCCCAAGGTGGCCTTTAACTTTCAACAATCACCCTGTCTCAGCCTCCCAAATGCTGGGGTCATAGGTGTGAGCCACCACATGTGGCTACATGTGGTTTAATTTTTTAACCAAATTTTATACACATGCACGCATGCATGCACACGCACTTAGGAAGACAAAAAGGGATGCTAAATGTTACATTCCAATTATCCCACCCACAGTAAAGTACGTGCCTTCCTTCTTGGTGGCCCTCCCCTCATCTGCCCCCCACTCGGCATCTTGTTAGCTGTGATACCTGTACGCATGCGTGGCCCTCAGCCGCCTCAGGTGGCCCTCATAGGGAAACATGTCTTCATACTCAATGAGGAGGCCATTTGCACCAAGTGCACGGAACAAAGGGAAAACCTGGATAGAGACAGAGGTGTGGAAAAGTGGCAATCTGAACAACAGACGACTCAGATGACGTATGCGCCTTGTGGGAGCTGATGTTCATATTTCTCTCTTGCAAACTTTAAATCTAGAATGTGAATTTGATGCTTGCACAGGAGAGCTATATGCCATTGAATAGCAATAAACAACACTGGTGGTTCAGCTGAGGGGGGAGACTTGGGCCAGCTGCAGAGTCATGCTGGAGCCAGGCCAGAGGGGTCTAACACGCAAGAACCTGTGTGCCCTAGCATCAGGGGCACAAGGAACAGCTCCTGGGAAGGACAAGCAGGTGGGGATGTGTGTGCAGGGGTAGCAGGTGGTGTGCATGTGTGCACAGGGGTAGGCCTTAAAGTCTCAGAGCTCCTTCCTCCCATTCTCACCACCTTCTCCATATCTTTGTTAAGGGTAGGGATTTTCCTGTCTTCAAGGACTTTTAGAACCTGTAATGCCTACTATACAGAATAACTGGGGTTGATTTATTTATTGGTCTGAGATCAAGGCCAAGGATTAAAACAAAATCCCCACAATGTAGGCACTAATGAAGTGGGCCTCTATCTATATCTAAAACAACTACCAATCTCGGCTCCAAGTGTTTTCTGTGATGTGTAACATGCTTTCTTTCTTAAAGTGCAGGACAGTTCTGAAGCATGCTGAATCAAGTAAATCAGCTGGTGACTGAAAATCAGCTGTAGATGATTCACAAAATGGATATTAAGTACAAACCAGAGGCAGCCTGACCATGGAGAAGTAATCTGAGTCAATTACCCATGGAGATCAATGCAATGATGGTGGTATCTACTCCCCGGGTTCTTGCCTTGGCTTCCGCTTGAGTTCCCTATGTCTTCCTGACACCTGCAGACCCGCCTGGGCAGCTCGTGCTGGGATGTGTGAGAGGCTGAGACTATGGAGGCCGGGGCCCCACAGACATGAATCTTCTGGGCCTTCACGGTTTACACTGGTAGCGGAGGTTTTCATTGTTCAGCTGGATAAATATATATCATAAGCTAACTTTTACTTTTCTTTTTGTCTGGAATACTTTAAAGCAAATCCCAGAGATCATCTCACTCGCAAATGCTGTGATTTAAATGGCAAACTGAACTTCAGCAACCATGGCCCTAATCCCACCAAACCAATTATTGGTAACCCCCCTAACACGCACATTTGGTTCTCTTCTTCCTTTATGTGGGATCAGGGCACAAATGAACATCATCAGGTTGCAGCACCTCTATCCACTGACCACCTTACTCCCCTTGAGCAGGTTTTTTTTAAAAGCAGTATCTTGTGCTAATTTTGAGGCAGGGTCTCACTCTGTAGACCTGGCTGGCCTGAAACTCACAGAGATCTGACTACCTCTGCTTCCCAGCTGTATATCACTCTTTTGAGACAGGGTATGACACTGCACTCCAGTGTGGAACCCACTTGCCTTCTCCTGTACCAGCCTCTTAACTTCTGTAATTCCAGGATCTGAAGTAACATCAGGATTTGAGAGGCTGATCTGGATTCTCCCCAGGGTCGCACTGCCCTGAGTTACTGTAGATAGTACCCATTAGAATTACCGGTAGCTCTCCTTTCCCTTCTCCCCCCCCCCCCCCCCCCCCGTGCCCTGGCGGCAGGTGTGTATAGGTGTGAACACAGGGCTCTCAGGTGGTAAAACCTGGCCCCAGTCACTATGTAGCTGGTCTAAGTGGCCAACGAGGCTTTTCCCCGGTATTATTTGTACCTCCCGAATGCAGAATCTGCTCCCATAATGGCTGCTTTTGTCTCTTCAGTTTCTTCGGGAGGAAACTTCACAGCCACCTCTGGCTGCGGAGTGATGTGCTTCTTTTCCGTGAGGATCATGTGGATGTGGAGGGGGAGATCATGAATGGCTTAATCCCTGTGGGCTCTGTACACAGGCTGTGCGTCTCAGGTGCTTTGCTCACTGGGCTATGTTCAATGACCAGACAGCACTCTAACCTCTAAGTTCATTACTGCTCTCTTCTTTTTGAGACAGGCTCTCATGCAGCTGGCCTTGACCTTGCTATGTAGCAGAGGAGGACCTCAAACTCCTAACCTTCCTGCTTCTGTGTCCCAAATGCAGACTACAGGCATGCGCTGCCACGCTCGGCTCTTGTTGAACTTTTTTTGGGGGGTTGGGGGGAAGGGAGGGTAGAGGTGTCTCTGTGTAGCCCTGGCTGTCCTGGATCTCACTCTGCAGACCAGGCTGGCCTCCAACTCAGAGATCCTTCTGCCTCCCGAGTGCTGGGACTAAAGGAATACACCAGAACTGCCTGGCATTTGTACTGCATTTTAAGGACCTGCACGGAGGATTCAGTGCTCCTTTTGGGTCACTGACCCCAGGCTTGGCCCCACTACTTGGCCATGACAATACTTATTGACACTACTGTAATACTGCTAACTTGACCACTATGTATCAGAAATGATACATTCTGCTTCAAGATTACTTAAATCAGATGCTTTGTTGCTTTTGTGTGTGTGTGGTGTATGGTGTATATGTGTGTGTGTGGGGTGTGGTGTGTGTGTGTGTGGAGGTCAGGCGACATAGTGGGAGTAAAGTCTCTCCTTCCACTATGCTGGTCTTGGGAATTAAACTTCTGTCTTTTTGTTTTTGTTTTTGTTTTTGAGACAGGGTTTCTCTGTGTAGCCCTGGCTGTCCTGGAACTCACTCTGTAGACCAGGCTGGCCTCAAACTCAGAAATCTGACTGTCTCTGCCTCCCAAGTGCTGGGGTTAAAGGTGTGCACCACCACTGCCTGGCTAAACTTCTGTCTTTAGACTTGGTGCCAAGTACCTTTACCCAGTGAGCCATCACATGACCCTTTTTTACTTTTTAAAAAAAAAGATTTATTTTATATGCGTGTGCCTGTGTGAGTTTATTGCACCAACTGCAGGGAGGTCCCCACAAAGGCTAGAGAGCACTGGATTCCCTGGAAATGGAGTTATAAGCAGCTAGCGGTGAGTCACCTGATGTGGATCCTGGGAACTGAATACTGGTTTTCTGCACTGAGCCATTCCCTTGGTTACCTTTTGAATATGCAAACTCTTGATGGCTTGGGCAATTCCTTGGTTTCTAAAAGTGTGGTTCTTGTTTGTTTTTTGAAGACAGGGTTTCTTTTTTCTTTCTTTTTTTTTGTTTTTCTTTTGGTAGACTAGGCTGGACTTGAATTCAGAGATCTACCTGCCTCTGCCTCCTGAGTGCTGGAATTAAAGAAGTGGACTGCTATGCCTGGCTGATATGATCCTCTTGATTTGTGTGTTTTGTGGTTTTCTAGGCTAAATGAAATCACAAGTCATCTTGGGCTGCTTACGGAGGAGCTCATGTGTTTTATACCTCTTCATGTTGGATTTTGCCATTTACTTCCAAATACCACGCTTTTTACGGTGCACTACTTACCTGTATGCTGCCGACTTAGCCTTCAGTTCTGAACCTTCCCTCTCAATTTAGTCCTGATTTCTGCAGGCAGCAATTTTGCATCCTTTTGTTTAGGCTTCCATCTTTTATCCCGTCTGGGCACCTTGCTGTATCTTGCTTCACGGTCCCGACCCACACTATTAAGACACTATCCTCTTTTCCTGCAGTGTCCTTCTATGTTCACGTGGAATCTAACCATGGTCTACTTTATCCACTGAGGTACTACAGACCGACCTAAGGCTTCCAAATGTTAGGCAGGCGCTCACTACACCACTAAACCTTAAACCCCACAGTCCTGCTCATTTTCAAGAACAGGCACGTGTGGTTGGGATGGAGAGAGATGGGCCTCTGACCAGGCTCGTCTTCTGCTGTTGCCAGGGGCTTCTGGACTCTAACCAGTATGGCCACTCCTGAGCCACCGTTGGTCTCCGCCCCCTTTCCCCTGGCTTATCTGAACATTCTCTTTACTTTCCCCCAATATTTTGTCCTTATGATAGGTCTCTGGTTTCCTTGAGTCTTATGGCCCTCCAGAGCCCCCGTACTTTTCTGAATAACTTTTTACACTCACTCAAATTCAAGCCAGTCAAAACCTTCTCCAGCTCCTTCCGGACGTGGGTAGCACCTATTTGGGAATATTTTCTAGGTGCTGTGGTCCCGGCACAGCTACAGTTCCCCCTTCCCTTTGCTCACCTCCTGCTAAGGCCGCTCACCCCACAGACTTTGGGGTGTTGGATTATGTACTTATTCTGGTTTTGGAATCTATGGAGCTACCTAACACCTAAATCTTACTTTAATTAATTAATTAATTGTGTGTATCTGTGTGTATCCCAAACGCATGTGGAGGTCAGAGGCCAATCTGCAGGAGCTGGTTCTTGCTCTCCGTAATATAAGTCCCTAGAAACCGAACTCAGGGTATTAGGCCTGGTGGCAAGCACGTTTACTGCTGAGCTATCTTACCAGTTTCCGACTATCACCTCTTTTTTGAGACAATGTCTCATGTGGTTTAGGATGGTTTTAAATTTGCTATGGGAAAAATGCTGGCCTTGACTTCCCGAGTACTGGGATCACAGACAAGTGTACTGTGCTCATGTTGAAGAACATATTGGGATTCTAGGTCTGCTGTTAGAAATGACTTCGAATAATGGGAATTTTTTCAAAGTCCTGGAGGCTAGGAGTTCTAATTTAGGAGCTGGCAGGGCATGCTTTCTCAGAAGGTCTCACGGGGGAGTCCTTCCTGCTTCTTCTAGCTTCTGGTTCATTACTTTGTGACTATCGCTTTGCTTCTGTTCTCTCAGGGGGTCCTTATTTACCTGTCTTCTCAACTTTATGTCTAAAATCTCCTCTTTTACCTGAGTTTGGATCCCTAACACTCATATAAAAGCCAGGGATGGTGGTGCATGCCTGTGACCCTGGCACTGGCAGGGTAAAGACAGGCAGATTCCGGGGTTTTACTGGCCATTCTGTATATCTAAAACAGGTTCAGTTCCAGGTTCAGTGAGAGATCCTGTCTCCACAAAAAAAAAAAAAAAAAAAGTTGTTGACCTCTGACCTTTACATGAACACACGGGAGAGCATACAGGGTGCGCTCCCTCAAATACCACCAATCCACTTTCCTTATTCAGGCTCCCAGAAACCCAGTATGACCTTATCTTAACTGGTCAATTCTCCAAGGACTATTTTCCCGTAAGGTTTTATGTCCAGGCACCAAAGTGTTAAGACTTGAACTTATCTTTTTGGTGGATTTGATCCAACCACAACAAAGAGGTCACGGATGGACTCCTCTGTTCTTTGTGCCACCCTGGTGTTCTGTCTGGTTCTGAGGGGAACCAGGAGAAAATGTAAAAAACCTATGCTCTGTCACCACCTGATCCAGAAGGCCTCAAGGTTGTTTCACCCGTGCTCACTTCCACAGAGTAAAAGGTCATGAGAGGTGAAGGGAGTCCTTACCTCAGAGAGATATGAAACCTTTGGCGGTGCTCCCTTAAGGTCCAAATGAACTAATCGCATCTTAAATGGGGTGGAGAATGACATGTTGGTATTTTTTTGTAAACTCCTGTAGTAGGATCTTTGTCTGGGACTTCTTCCTGGTGGGGAGAACTTAAGTCACAAAGAGGAGCACAGAGTCCTCTCCTTTCCCTCCCCTTTACTTCCACATTTGAAAACAGTATCTGTGAATTGCCCTGAAATAGAAAACCATTTATTTCCTTGTGAGATTATTATGATTTTTAGCAACAGAAACCTCTGCAAGCACGGCAGTGGCACACACCTGTAACACCTTTCCCACCCCGCCCCCTCCTGAGGAAGGAGGGTTCAAGTTTAAGGCTTGCCTGGGCTATAAAGGAAGGTTAAGGCTAGCCTTTGCAACTTAGTAAGACCCTGACTCCATACTAATAAGTAAAATAAGGACTGGATAGCTTAGTGGTACAACACTTGTCTAGCATGCATAAAGCCTTAGATCCAATTCCAAGTCCTGAAAATCAATTAAGGCAAATGGTAATCTGGGGAGCTGGCAGCTAGCTCCATGATTCAGCTCATTATGCCAGGAGCCCTGGGATCCACCACAGCTACTGCAAATAACAACATCAATAATCTGTAAAGGGAATAAGCTCTACATATATTAGAGCTGACTATTGTTTCCATTACAGTTGATTTCTGGATGATACTGAAGCAGCCAGGATATTAAATAAACAGTTTTCCTACCTTTTGTAAAATCACAAACGATTATTAAGGACAGTTACTGAGTTGTGCATCCAGTTGCATGATTTCACCTGCTTGTCCTGTGCAAAGACTCAAAGTCCTAGCCTTAGGAACCACACCCCCTACCCACCCCTCCACCCCACCCCCGCCCTCAATCCCCAACCCCCGACCCGCCACTCTCAGGCAGC
Source organism: Rhynchomys soricoides (assembly GCA_019843965.1). NCBI lineage: Eukaryota > Metazoa > Chordata > Mammalia > Rodentia > Muridae > Rhynchomys > Rhynchomys soricoides. Next base: position 8,905,247 of record JADRCH010000053.1, on the reverse strand, counting down.
TCAAAATCCCTAACAGGATTCTCAATGAGGCGGCCGTAGGAGACAAATCATCCTGGCCCAGACCAACCGATATCTGTGGGTTTGACTCACCCACGTCGCCGCCGCAGTACAGCTACGAGAGAACGCAGAACTCCGCAGGTGCCTCAGGGGAGCAGCGCCAAGGGCCGAGAAGGCCCCGCCTACCCCCACCCTCCACCCCCGGCACCGCTCGGCCTCCGATTGCTCACGTCTGGCCGTGAGCCGGCCGAGGACCGAGCGCGTCGCTCCCGCGTCCCCACACCGTTCCCGCCTCGCTTTCGCTGACGCAGCTCTTGCCCCGAGTTTGGTGGCCCTAAGCTGGTTCTGTGACGGCTTGGCCCGATGGCACCTCAGCGGAGGGGACCGCCCAGAGCTCCCGAGGGAAGTAGTGCCGCAGAGCGCCGGCGCGCAAAGAGGTAGCGGGATCCTTAGGGACCAGGAGGCCGCGCGCAACGGCGGGCGGAGCCTGATTGGGGGTGGGCGTGACCATTTCGAGGGCGGGGTCGGGGGGTGGAGCTGGGTCTTGAGGTGTCTGTGGCAGAGTGGAATGTAGCCATCCCAGGGGTGGAGCCTGACAGGGGTGGAGCGTGGTCGTGACAAGGCGGAGTCTGACCTGTGTCTACGTCGGCTCCTGGGTGAAGGTGTCAGGTGGGACCAGCCTCACTGCCAGGTGAGCAGGCTTGACCTACAGGGCGTGGAAGTAGTGTGGGCGTGATCTGGCCCCAGGCTTATGATTTGAGTTAAGTAGCTATGATTCTTGTATGTTGGTTTAAGTATACACGAGTTCTTGTAGGAACACATGCTTGGGATGGGGCAATCATATAAGGCTTCAGGAGTGTGATTAAAGACTCACATTCCCTGGAACTCCTCCAAATAGGCGTTCTGTGGGCTGGACAGAAATGACCTATGGTCAGCCCATGTTTCTTTGCTCACTGAAGCACATATTCAGCCCTGTCTGGTCAGAGAAGACAGGGCCACATACTGCCTGGGAAGCTCTTCTGAGGGGTGGTGCATGATGGACATCCTGATAAGCTTGTGTGGGTTGTGGGTAGAAGCAGATGCCCTATTTCCCACCAGCTGCTTCATAATTAGCCTACAGGTACCTGCAATATCTCGGGATTGATGGGATCCATCCATCTTGATCAGAGATCAATGTAGGCACAGCCCAAGGCTGGTGACGTCCAGTGTGAACATCTTGTGGTTTTGATTGGCATGCTTAGTATGATGGCTGCATGCAGTGGTTATGTTCTCCGTCCTTAGTACCAAGAACGACCGGCTGCCTCGGGAGGCACAGAGGACATGGCTAAGGATTGTGGCCCTTGGGGTCGGCCTTGCTCTGGTCACAGTCCTGCTGTGGAGTAGTGCAGGGATCGATGATGATGTTGCTGAGGTTGTGGCCCGTCGTGGTGAGGTCCTAGAAGGCAGGTTCATTGAGGTTCCCTGCTCTGAGGACTATGATGGTCACCGAAGGTTTGAAGGTATGTGTCAATCGTGAGTGAGTGGTAAGGGGCTGGAGAGATGGCTCAGTGTTTGAGGCGCTTGTTGCATTTCCAGAGGAACCAAGTTCAGTTTCTAACACCCTTGACTGGCAGCTCACAACTGCCTGTACCTTCATCTTCAGGAGATCCAACTTCTGCCGGCACCTGCACTCGTGTGTACATACTTACACACAGACACACACAGAGCGACAGAAAAGAAGCCTAACATTGCCCTTTGCTACAGATGCAATCAGTTAAAACGATATATGTGAGCAAAGACAAACTTTCCCTTCCTGGATAGGCAAGCTCACACTGTGTTGCAAAGTAAAGATGTTTCAGGGTTGTCCTCCAATGCCACTCAGGCATAGGCAGCTCCTTAGCAAATGTAGCATTTGGGCCCAGCTCTATCAGGGTGGTTTATTTTTTATTCAAAGTAATGTTTTGGATGTGAATGGAGAAAAGGTTCTATGTTCTTCCACAAAGGGGCGCTGTCGTGATGCACAAAAATTCAGCCCTCAGCCTCCCGTGAGGTGGCAGAGGAGAGTGCTTCATGTACTGGGTGGCCAAGGACAGAGGGCACATCTTTTCTCCTTCTGCAATCAATAAAATAAACATGTGTTGGATGCTCTATCCTGGGAGTTTACTTGGAATATCCTAATGTACACCCCCCCCCCCAACACACACATTATAAATGGCAGTTCACCAGCCAGTGTATCTTGCAGGAAGGTCCCCAGAGTTTACAGTTCCTTCTCACCAGTTAGAGCACACAGCTCACTCAGAGTAAGGAAACTGCCAGAATACAGGGAGCAGTTGTTTGCTAAGCTTGCTGCTGAAGCTCTATTCCATCTTGGCATCTCTCCCACAACCCTAAACCACCACACTCACCTTTACCCTATCAGTGCCGCTTCCAGCTTCCGTCAACTGCGAGTCTTCATGACCCCACCAGGAGACGAAGCAGAAATGAGTACGGTAGGCAGGTGCTGTGGCCCTGGAGACGGATGGCGCCCGGAGTGACAGGCTCAGCTTGGGCTGTGTCAGAACTTTCCAGTGGGATTTTAGCAGCAAGCAAGTAAGATAAGGAACATTGTCAGACTGTTAGTGTGTTAGCACAAGCCTGGAATCTCAGAACTCAAGAGGCTAAGGCAGGAAGTTCTTAAAGTTGAGGCAGCCTGAACTACATAGTGAGACCATGTTTCTAACAAACAAGACAAAGCAAAACCAAAATGCCAGTGCAATGTCTGGGGACTTCCTTGTTTTCCCAGGGTTTGGAGTCAGTGACAGGGGAAACCCAGGACACCTGGCAGGAAGGAGATGTGAGCTGAGGTTCTGCATAGGGCAATATTCCAGTGAAAAGTTTTTATCTGAAGTTGACTTTTAACTAGGTGTTTTAGCCAAAATGGCCCCCTGGTCATGCTGGAGGACTTTGTCAGCTTGGCCATAGTCTTGGGGCAGTGGCTTTGGAAGTCAGCATTTCTCCTTGGTTGTCACCCTCCAGGCTGCACCCCCAGGAAGTGTGGCAGAGGTGTCACTGACATCGTCATCACCAGGGAGGAGGCGGAGCAGATTCGAAGGTACCTATGCACTTTGTCTAGGGCATCCAGGAGTTGGGTTAAGCAGTGAATGGGGAGTGAGCCAGAGCAACAACAGAGTTGAGAGAACCCTCATCGTTCTGTGGACCATTCTCAAGGGTTTTGGGGGTCAGAGGGCAGAGTTCCTGCTTCCTTTGAGGAAATGCTGTGGCCTTAGCAATGTTTCTGCTGATTGAGCAGTCTAGGGGCCCAGCCTCCTCTCCAGGAAGCTTACTCTGCTGTGGAGACAAGGACTCCTCCAGCTTTAGCTGACAATCAGTAGGAAATATTTCACCTCTCTGTGGCACATAAATGCCATCTCAGAAGTAGCTGATACTAGAGTTTTCTTTGTGAGGATTTAAAAAACAGGATCTTAAAAAAGATTTCATTTTCTGACCAGCTGTTCAGACTCAGTATGTGGCCCCTCATTTGGCTCACAAGCCCCATTCTTTTTTTTTTTTTTTTTTTTTTTTTTGGTTTTTTT